>NDGM010970423.1:0-17855 GCA_002564305.1 Octomys mimax
GCAAGCTCAAGGTCCTGAGTTCAATCCTTGGTACCACCAAAAAAAAAAAAAAAAAAAAAGAAAGAAAGAAAAAGAAAAAAGAAAGAAAGAAACTACTTTCTGATTCAGCGATGTTACTTTTAGATATATACACAAGAGAATTGAAAGCAGATAGTTAAACAAGTATTTGCATACCCATGTTCTTAGTGGTATTATTCACAGTAACTATGAAGTGGATGCAGGCCAGGTGTGGATCACAGATAAACAGATGAACAAAATGTTGTATATGTGTATCATGGAATATTATTCAGCCAAACAAGGGAAAGAAATCCTGTCACAAGTAACAACATGGATACACAGTAGGACAGGATAGCAAGTGAAACAAGCCAGGTATAAAAGGAGTAACACTGTATAATGTCACTCACAGGAGCCCCCTAAAGCAATCAAATTCGAAGACAGAAAGTGGAATGGTGTTTACCAGGGGCTGGGCACAAGGCTTCAGTTCAGGACAATGGAAAACTGAAGCTCTGGAGACACATGTTAGTGAAAGTGAGTGTACTTTTAAAAATATTTATGGTGGTACTGGGATTGAACCCAGGACCATTACACTGAGCTACAGCTTCAGTCCTGTTTGTTTGTTTTAAGACAGTGTCTTAGTAAGTCACTAAGTCACCCAGACTGTGCTCCAACTTGCAGTTCTCCTGCCTTAGCCTCCCAGAATGCTAGAATAACAGGCATGCAGTACCATACCCAGTTGATCAATATGCTTAATACCACTAAATTGCTCGTTTAGAAATAGCTAGGGTAGTATATTTCATGTTATGTATATTTTGTAACAGTCTTTAAAAATAAACAAAGGGCTGGCCAAATAGCTCAGCGGATTAGCGCAGTTGCAAGCAGAAGCAATGGCCAGGGGTTCAATACCCGGGCCTGCCATGCCAGCCCCACCCCCAGGGTGTGCTGAGACAGCAATTGAGCCTGGGTGTGGTGTTGCGCGCCTGTAACCCCAGCTCTTGGGAGGCTGTAAACAGGCAGATCACTACGAGTCTGGTCTAGTAGTGAGACTCTGAACACCCTGTAGACCCTTCCCTAAGATATAAATAAGTAAATAAATAAATAAAATAAAAATAAACAACTGTTGAACAACAACAACAAAAAAAAAACCAGGCACACAACTCCACCATACATTCAGGGAAATCAAGAAGCCTGTCTACAAGAGAGTCAGCAAATAGCTTCAAGGACACGCATGCGCAAGCCACCCTGGTTGACTAGTAGGCAGAAACCAACCAGGGGAAGCCAACCTGCTCCCATTTTGGCACCTCTGAATCAGCGCTCTGTGTTAGGGCGAGTTTGGGGTGGCAATGCCTGGCAAAGTGTTCCTTCTGGGGATGTCTGCCCAGATGTTTCCTAAAGGTACCAGCAAGCAAACCAGTGGACCGGGCAAGGACTTCTGCTCTGATCCAAAGGGATTGGGCCTCAGTCTATCAACTGATCTCCCACACTGAGTTAAAAGTACAGCAGGGAGGCGAGCACTCTGCTCCTCCTTGTCCGGGATGCTTCCTCCTCCTGTGCTTGGACCTTACACCCTCCAGGCCACTGGCCTTCAAATTCTGGAGCTTGTGCCAGCCTTTTGGATTGAACTGAACCACACTGTCAGACAGCACATGGTGGCACTTCTCTGTAATCTTTCAAACCAATTGCCCTAGGAAAAGCCATCTTCCATCTTTATCTATCTATCATCTATCTATCCATCCATCTATCTATCTTGTAATAGTGGGGTTGAATGCAGGGCCTTCACACTGAACTACATTCAAAGCCCTTTTACTTCTTCTGAGACAGGGTCTCTCAAGTCACCAGGTCACCTAGGCTAGACTTGACCTTGAGAGCTTCCTGCCTTAGCCTTCCAATGTGCTGGGACTATAGGCATGTGCCACCACACTCAGCCTTCTACTTTACTTATTTCTACATCTATCTTATTGGTTTGTTCCTCTGAGAACATCTTGATGATATATGGTTCCCGGACACTTTTCCCTCAAAACAAAACATGAGCCACATGTTGCAGAGTGAACTTCTTGCCCAGATGCTGACGAGACAAGCCTCATCCCCATGTGCTGTCTGCACACAGTAGGGACAAATTAGCACATGGAATTGCTCATCCTGAATCCTGGGGCACAGCTCCACATGTGTCCTTGGCTGTGGGCTCAAAGAGACATTGAACTTTCTGCCTAAATCATGTGAAATCTGAGCCAGCCGAGCACCTCCCCAGATTTAGCTACTGAGCTTGTCTCGTGTGCAAAGATCATATGTATTCTTGTGAACGAGAATAGCACAAGGTGATGGTGGGGTTTCATGTGACACAGGCCCCTGTCAGGAGCTGAGCTGCAGACCTGGAGCCAGAGCCCAGTCATGGGCAGACAGGAAAAGCATCTGAGTAGGACAGAATTCAGCACACAGAGCTACACCTCTTTTCTTTTGTTTTTTGGTTCCACATGCTGGAGTCAGTCAACAAACATACTCCAGAGCATCAGCCAGCACCCAGCATTGCCTCAGGATGAGGAGGGAGTTGTTCCTTGGTGGCTGGTGGTTAAGACACAGATTCTAGAGTCTTGGACTGGGTTTCACTGTTGGGCCTGTGACCTTGAGCTAATCATTTTGTCTCTCCCAGTCTTAATCAATGTTCTCTGTCCAACAGGGATATTGACGGGACTTCCCTTGTCTTAGCCCATTTTCTGTTGAGTACCACCAACCAAGTCATTTATAGAGAAAAGAAATATGTTTCTTATGATTCTACAGTTTGACAATTTCAAGGCTGAGGGGCTGCTTCTAGTGAGAGCTTTCTTGCTGGTGGGGATCCTGTTGAGGCCCAACATGGTGCCTTACATCACAAGGTGAGAAGAGCAGGGTAACCAGAGATAATTCATCTTACAACAAAGCCACCTGTGATAACCATTCATCCACTAACCCATGGATGGTTTAACTTCTAAGATTTGTTGTAACATTGATTGATTGCTATGGTGGGAATTGTGCCTAGGATCTTTGCGCTGAGCTACATCCTCATCCCTTTTTATTTATTTGTTTTTTGAGACAGCCTCTTGCTAAATCATTAAGTTGCCCATGGTAAGCTTGAACTTTTGACCCTCCTGCCTCAGCCTCTCACCATCCATTTCAGCCTACTCTTGTCTGCATCTCAGGAATATGGGTTAGTTCATGGTAGAAAGAAGGAGCTGCTCTGGCCAAACAGAGATGTATACACCATGTGATCTCTTCATTAGCCACATAGAGGTCCCCAGAAGGGTCACAGGACTCTGCGGGGACCCTCTTCATAGTCTGGGTATCCCTGGCTTCCCTTAGACAGACTGCTAATGTTGAAGCAAGAGGGTTTTTTCTTGGCATCCTCCATAATCAAGAATCTAATCTCTGTTCTCAAATCATTAGTCAGTAGAGGCAACCGGGGTCCAAGAACTTACTTTTCTTGATTAAAAAGAAGATGCATTTGCCCTCTGGAAGTTACAGGTTCCAGGCATGGTGCTGGGCTGGATTTGGAGCCTGGGTGTCCCCTGGCAGGAGGCCACTGCAAGTCAGCACCCAGGATGTTGGCACACAGCTTACAGACTGGGTGTGTGGGGAGCACAGCTGGCCTTAGCTGCAGGGCCTTGCTCCTCTCCTGCCTCTTCTCCAGATCTTGAGTTCTCAGTGCATTTTCGGTGACAAGTGTGGCCCAGGGCAGCTGAGGACTCGCTCACCCCTGCTTATTGATTTTTAGCTGAGCCACGTCTGATATTCTTGAACTCAAAGACATTAAGGCCGCTCCAAATAACTGCAAAGGTGAAGGGTCTTCTCTCATCTCAAATCATGGTGGGTCTGGGGCCATCCAGGCGGACGTACCCTCAGATCACTCGGTCCAACCCTCTTGCTTTCAGGTGAGGAAACAGGCTCAGAGGGGAATGGTTTTGCCAAGGTCACGCTTGGGCTTCCCAGGTCCTGCTCCACGGTGCTATGATCATAGCTCTCCCAGGACATCAGGGAATGGATTCCCTTGGGAGATGCACAGGGTATCCTCAAGGGCAAAGGCTCTGGGCTCAGGGTGCCCAGGACCAGCCTCTGCTCTGCAGCTTGCTGTTTGCTCATTGACCAGGAGCACACAGCTTGTGGACTGGGTGTGTGGGACACCGAAGAGCACGTTCTCGTACTTCAGAGAACCATTTGTAAAACAGAGCTACAAATAGAAGTGGCTTTATACAATAAAGAGATGCCCACTCTCTGACATGTGGTTAAGATAAATACATTTTAGCTACTATTGTTAGTGACTTTGATGTCTTTCATGGGGGTCCATTGTGAATTACAGGAAGTTGGTGTGCTGGGAAACAAGAAGAGAATGTGCTTTTGCTCTCTGGCCAGGTGTGCAAATCTGAAGAATTGTTTGTATTCATCATCCAATCATGTCTAGAGACAGTGTAAATAAAAAGTGCTGGGCCGGCCTGATAGCTCAGGGGATTAAAACACCTGCTTAGGCAGATTCAGGGGTTGGGGGCTCGATTCCTGGCCTGCTGTGCTGGCCCTGACAATGAGACACACTGAGACAGTGAATGAGACTGGGTGTGGTGGCACACACCTGTAATCCTAGCACTTGGGAGGCTGAAAACAGGAGAACCACCAGGAGTCTGATCTGTTTAGTGAGACCCTGTAGGCCCTGTACTAAATACATTTTTTTAAAGTGCTATTTATGTTGACTATTTCCAGACATACTCAGAGTTCACTGAAAGAGGCTATTAGATATGATTTCATCCTTAGTGGATATAAACCACATAAAGCCTGTAAAAGTCCAAGTCCCTTTACACCCAATGGGATGGCTATATATTTTTTAAATTGAAACTAACAAGTGTTGCAAGGATGTGGAGACACTGGGACCCTTAGACACTGCTGATGAGAATGCAAAATAGTGCAGCTGCTATAGAAACCAGTGCTATGGTTGATGTCTAGATGTCCCCCTAAAGCTTCAGGCACTCATGGGTGGGGATTTGGACCGTGGAGGTGGGCTATTCATGAACAGCTTGGTCCACTGATGAGTCTACAACTCAACATGGTGGAGGGAGGTAGAAGTCTTCTCAGAGAAGGTGAGTCACAGTGGGGGTGGCCTGGAAGGGTCTAGCTCTTTCCCGTTCTTCCTTGGATCTTTCTTTGTGTCCCACTGCCACCATGCCTCTCTGCCTTACCATCTGCCTCAGAGCCAGTGATGGTGAGCTATGAGCCCAAATAAACCTCCCTCCTTTAAATTGTGGATGTTGGGTGTTGTGTCCCAGTAACAACAAAGTAACTAAGTCAGTTTAGCACAGTGATCAAAAAATTAAACCATGAATTACCACATGACCCAACAATTCCAACCCTAGGTAAATACTCCAAATAATTGAAAACAGGGACTTAAACAGATACTTGTGGATACATATTCACGGCAACACTATTCACAATAACCCAAAGGTAGAAAGCTCTCGAATGTCTAAAACTGGGCAAAATGAATAAAGAAAATGTGATCTGTCTATACAGTGGAATAATATACATCCATTAAAAATAAAATACTGATAAATGCTACAACTTGGATAAAAATTGAGAACATTATGTTCAGTGAACTAAGCTAATAACCAAAAGACAAATGCTGCATGATTTTATATGCAAATCCAGAATAGACAAATCCATAGACATCAAGCAGTTTGGTGCCTGCCAGGGAGGGGGAAAGGGAGGGAAAGGGGAGTGGTTAATGAGTGGTTTTTTGTATTTGTTTTTAGAGCGATGACAATATTTTGAAACTAGAGAGCAAAAGTGAAAGGTATGGAATTTTTGTTTTGAAATGATACAATATATGATATGATACGAATTTCACCTCAGATCCATGACAACTTGTCTGCAGGGAATATACCTGAGGGTGCAGACCAATCTGAGGCTCTGTGTTACTTACTTTTCTCTTGTGGCTGGGACAAAATACACAACACTCCAAATTAAGGAATGAGAGGTTTATTTAGCTCACAGTGAAGGTTTCAGTCCATACTCAGCTGGCCCCAAGGCAGAGTGGCACATGGCAGAGGGCAGCAGTTCAGAGCTGCTGAAAGCAGCAAGAGCAAAAAGGGAGGACTGGGGGTGGTGGCAGCAGAGACAAAGAGCAAGCCTCTCTCCCTTCCTTATACAGCAGCCAGGCTATCTGCCCCAGGGCAGGTGTATCACTCATATCCATAATCCCAACAGCACCTACACCCATAATCCCAGCATTGGATCATGAATTAATCACAGACTCTAGAAGTCTACCCCATGACTACATGAGGCTTTGGGGGGAGGACAAATAGACACAAACCATGACAACAGTGTTGCATCACCGCAACAAATACCAGAGAGAAGTGACTTAATTCGAGAAAAGATTGATTTGGAGTCTTGGTTTCAAAGATTTTTGTCCATGGTTTCCTGCCCTACCACTTCAGCCTGTGGCAGTGTAGTTCATCATGGTGGCAGCATGTGGCAGGCGAGGGCTGTTCACCTTATGGCAGCCAGGAAGCAAAAAGAGAGGCAGGATGGATCCAGGGTTTCCATATCCCTTTCAAGGCCACGCCCCCAGTGACCTAACTTCCTCCCCATACGACCCACCTCTTAAAGGTTCCACCACTTAGCCATAAAGGATAAATTTGAGTCATTTACAGGAAAATAATGGCTCTTGAGACCATGAGGCCAAGTGAAATAAATCTGACACAGATGGCTAAATATCACATGTTTTTTTTAATATGAGAAACGAAAAATATAAATAATGTAAAGAGCAAAATAAAAGAGAGATGGCAAAAGGAAAATTCCACCACCTTCCAATAGTACCACAGGCTAGGGACCAAGCCTTTAGCTTATGGGCCCCTGGGGGATATTCCATATCATTTCACTGCACACAGCAGACTCTCATTTAGGTTGGGCTATATCCCTCATCAAAAACAAATGAAAATAAATAATCCTTAAAGGTCTTTGTATCTTTCAGAACCTGGCACCATTGGCCACAAAACCTTCCACTCCACAGTGGGTTTATGCAAGAGCAGGAATAACATTGGGAAGGTGTTTTCCTTCTGTGAGGAAGCACTCAGAATGCTTAGAAGCTCAGGGGCATCTGAGGACACCTGAGGATGTGACTCCGCTTGTCTAGCACAGGTGCATAGTAGTACACAGTTATGTAGTCATGAGTTAGCACAGGAAAAACCCCACAGCTGGTTACAGCACCCTGTAAGAATGTAAACATGAGATAACAAACCATATAAGAATTATACAATAAGGACACAAGTGGCTCTAGTGCTCTCACTCTGGTGCTTCTGCTGTGCCCTTCTCCATGCTGCCTGCTGTTGTTGCTGATGTCTTGCACACATGCTTTCTTTAACCTTGTGAACTCACCCTCAAAAATCTCCCTTGGACCCCTGAGTGGGCTGATCATTGTAGAAAGAAACAAGAATAATTTCATTGAAGAAAAAATTCAGTAAGACTTGTCTTCAAAATGCTATTAGGGGAAAAGTGGATAAACCCAGAGTTAAAGGACTGTAGGGGTTGTGGCCCTTCTGGGAATCTAAGAGCAGCTCCCTGAATCCTATTCTTTCAGACAGCTCATTTGTTTTTCTGGAACTTTCTCAACCCTATTCCTGCTAGGGTGCCCCTTGGAATCTGAGCAGGTCCTTCCCAGAAGCCCCATTCCCCCAAGTGGTTCCTGCAGAACTTCTCCTTGGCCCAGCTCCTGACCAAAGGGAACCTTTCTTCTGGCAGGAGATACAGTGGGAATGGCAAGATAGCAGCAGATGGTGAGTGAGCCAGGCTGGGTGCATCTGCACTGCCCTCAGGGACTTCTCATGCCCCCCTGCCTACCTGCCCAGCAATTCCCATTCCCTGCAAGCAGCTCCCAGGGGTTCCCACCAAATCCATTTGCCTATAAGTTATTAGTTTTTTTGGTCATAAAGTATTGTTATGGTTTGTGCCTATGTGTCCTCCCAAAGCTTCATGCAGTCGTGGGGTGGCTTTTTGTGATTAATTCATAATCCAGTGCTGGGTTTATGGGTGTGAGTGCTGTACCCACCCTGGGGCAGATAATCTGCATTACAATATAAGGCATGGAGAGAGACTTGCTGGTTGCTGCAGCTGCTCTTCCTCCCTTGGCGCTTTGCTGTTTTCCGCTGCTGTGCATGGCTGTCCTCTGCCATGTGCCACTCTGCCTTGGAGCCAGCCAAGTAGGGACTGAAACTTCCACTAACTGTGAGCTAGCTAAACCTTTCCTTCCTTAATTTGGGGTGTTGTGTATTTTGTCCCAGCAACAAGAGAAGTGTAACTGAGACAAATATTGACAAATACTACCAGAGATCCCAGTCCTGTTTATTTGAGGGTCCCTTAATTTCTCCAGACCTAACTAAGGCAGTGACTTTTTGGCCGTTTTCAGACATTCACAGCTAGAGGGGAGGGGTGAAACTGGTGAGCTGAGAGTCACCCCAGGCTGATTCCCCCACCTCAAGTAACAATGAGGCCTTTTTAAGAAAGTCTTTTTTTTTTTTTGGTACAGGGTCTACATGGTTTCACTATGTAGATCAAATTCGTAGTGATTCTCCTGTTTTCAGCCTCCCAAGCACTGGGATCACAGGCACACACCACCACACCCAGTCTCCATCGCCATCTCAGTGCACCCCAGAGGTGGGGCTGGCACAGCATGCCAGGGATCGAACCCTGGTCACTGGGCCTGCCTAAGCAGGCACTTTAGTTAAGGAAGTCTTGGGTGGGGCCTCTGAGAATTTACTTGTAGACTTAAAGCTCTGAAGCAATCACTTTAGAATCTAATCTCTCCTTCAGTGAAAATCTGTCAATTGCAAAGAATCATTAGAATAAAGGTTGGGCATAGCCAGGCATGGAGACGCACACCTGTTACCCAAGCACCCCGGGAGGCAGAGGCAGGAGGACTGAAAATTCAAGCCCACCCTCGGCAGCTCCCAGACTTAACAAGACAGTGTTGCATCATGGTAACAAACTACCAGAGATAAGCAACTATGTCATATTTTAGAAACAGCTGGGGATGTAGTTCAATGTGAAGGCCCTGGGTTCATCTCCTAATATTGAAAAAAGAAAACCAACAATAAAATCCATTTAAATAATAAAGGTTGAGTGTTTAAACTGCTAAGACAATTAGGGGACAGGAAAGGATCCCATGCCTGCTTAATTGGTGACACAAGTGCTTCAGATCTTGATTCTTTTATGTATACAGGTATAAAAGAATTTATCAAAAGCTATGCATCTCAGTTAAAAGTAAGCTAACAGAGGGATGGTGAGATATCTCAGTGGACTAAATGCCTGCTTAGGAAAGAGCCGGACCAGGGTTTGTTCCCTGGCACCATGTACTATGCCAGCCCTCCCCCCAGGCATGCTGAGCCAGCCACCAAGACCAGGCATAATGGTGCATGCCTGTAATCCCAGCACTGGGGAGGCTGAAAACAAGAGGATCACTATGAGTCTGGGCTTCATAGTGAGACCCTGTACCAAAATACATTAAAAAAGAAAGAAAGAAAAGAAAAGAAAACAATCGGGGAAAAGATGGAAGTAGAATACAATATATAGGGAGCAAACTTTATCAGGTAAAACTCCTGGAAAAGGTAGAGAGAGGACTGGACTTAAACTTGCAATCCTTCTGCCTCAGCCTCCCAGAGTGCTGGGATTACAGGTGTGTGTCCTTTTCTAGTTAGTTCTACTTAGTCTCCCTTTTTCTAGTATGGCAGTAATTGATGATTCTAAAATCAAAACATAAGCGACAAAAATATAAAAATGAAAGCAGAATTCAAGAAATTCTTATAGAGTTATCAGGTCCTAACTGGAAAAACTCTGGATGGGGGAATGAGATGCATGGGTGCCTGGCCCCCACCTGTGTCCATTAGGACTACAGCTCACCTGGTCACACACAGCAGCTGGGAGTATATCTGGGGCTACTCCTTTTCCTCCTGTCCTAGGCTTATCGAGTGAAAACCTAGTCTCTGGACTCTGTGCCTTTGAGATTGAGCATACCTGTGTGTTGGAGGCTAATGGGTCCGGCCATACCTTCTCCTAAATACAATAGACCCTGGTTCTCCAGCTATGGACATTGTGACCCTGTGAACTTACCTTGCCTCAGTGACACCCAGGTCTGGCTGGGTGAACCTGAGATCCCCAGGGTGTTCTGAAATTCTGTGGATTTCTAGAGCTTGGGAAAAAGCAGCCCTGGGATCCAATGGGCCTTGGGTCCACTCCTCTAGGGCTCTCTGGGACTTGGTTTGTCCATCTGTAGAGTGGAGAGAATGGCCTCTAAGTCTCTGAATTGCTGTTCAGACTGTCTTGAGATGGAAGAGACAAGAGGTAGGAGAGCTTGCAAGCTGGCACACACCTGCAATCCCAACATTCTGATGAGGCTAAATTAGGAGGATCAAACCTGAGTTCATTCTAGACAACCTAACAACTTGATGAGACTCTGTCTCAAAATAAAAAAAATCAATAAGGGTGAGGATGTAACTCAGTATGAAGTCCCTGGGCTCAATCCTAAAAGGCAGTGAATCACAGGTATCACAATTTAGGGTAGGATGAGGGCCTGGGTTCGAATCCCAGATTCCTATCTGCTAAATTATATAGAAACTGGAGCAAATTATATGACCCTGAGTTTTCTCCATGGTAAAAGAATTGGCAACACTCCCTACCTCCTAGTATTGTTATAATTTAACAATCCATTTACCCAATGAGCAAGACTGAAAGCTTTTACAATGCCTGATTCAGAGAGGCAAACTACTGTTGGCATTTGTTATTAGCTATGGCCAGCTGGCATCCAGGCCTCTCTCCCTAGACTCACCCCTTCTGCCTCCTCTCTGCCTTTTTCTTTTCTTTTTCTTTTTCTTTCTTTCTTTTTCTTTTTTTTTTTGTGGCCTTTGCCTGAACTATAGCCCCAGTACTTCTTTTATTTAATTTATTTTACTTATATATTTATTTTGAGAAAGAGTCTTGCTATATCAATGAATGGTTCTGGTTGGGCTCGAACTTGCAACCCTCCTGCCTCAGCTTCCCAGAGTGCCACCTGCATAGGCATGGACCAGCCTCTACCTTTTATGCAGAACACAGAGGCTGAAGCAAGATCTGGACTGAGTCTGGAGAAGGGAGCAAAGGAAAGAAGATGAATGAGAAGGAACGGGAGGGCTCCGTTAGAAAGAGGAGATACAGATTGCTGGATCAGAGATGCAGAAGCAATTGTAAAACTGGGAGTGGTTCTTGGGGTCTGAAATCCCACCCTCTCTCCACCTCCCATGCAGATACAACTTTGCACATTCACTATCCCAGTGGCTCAGTGTGCCCATCTGTAAAGTGGGGATCACAGAGTCACCTCTCTCAAAGGGTGGTTTTGAGGATCTCAGGATGTGATACATATCAAGTCCTCATCAGAAAGCTTTTGAATACAGCCTAGGGGTCAATTTGGGGTGACGTTCTCCCCAGATCTGCCTTACCTCTTACGTGCCTAACTATTAAAGATTTGGTTGGCATCACTTCCCTCCCTACAGAGTCTTTCATATGCTCTCTTTTGTCCGACTTTGAAGCCATGGTAAAGGCTTAGGCAACTCCAACTTAAATGTGCATGAGGTAAGACCTCTGCCTTTTGTCCCCCAAGTCCTCTTCTTCGTTCCAGACTCCTTTCTGCACACTTTTCCATCATTGCTTGGAATCATTCAATCCATGATGTGTTGGATGTCACAGCAGTCCCAAGAGGGGCAGAGCCAGGCAAGTCACTGTGGCAACTCAGTGTGGGATTTGGAGCAGGAAAATCAAATAAAGAAAAAAAAAGTCTACCAAGCTCTCTCTCTTGTGCCGTCTTTCTGTGCTGACCCTCGAGTCTGCCCAGCTTTCGGCAATGAAGTCTGGTGGAGACTGGTCCTACCTGGATGACAAGGAGTTAGCAGAAATGAGCCAGGTGTGGAGGTGCACACCTGTAATCCCAGTACTCGGGAGACTGAGGCAGGAGGATTGCTGGAGTTTGAGGCCAGCCTGGGCTACATATGTGAGTTCAAAGACAGCCTGTAGTGTAAAAATAAGATCCTGTCTCAAAAACAAACAAAAAGAGAGAAAGAATAGAGGGGGGAGGGGAGTAGCTCAAAGCAAAAGTCTTGAGTTCAATCTCAGCAACACACACACAGAACTTGCTTTTAACCTCGTCTATTTTGGGGGATTCCATTTCTAAAACTGAACTACAATGATCCAGGAGGCACACACGTGTGCATGTGCAGACGTGGCTGGCTGCGAGCATGTGCACACGCGTGTATAGTTAGCTCTTCACGAAGCTACAGAGAGAAGGAACCAGAATTGTTACTGTGCCCTTGGCTGCAGTGATCCTTATTAAAATCTGACTTGATCCATTCCATGGAA
The DNA here is from genome assembly GCA_002564305.1 of Octomys mimax. Classification (NCBI taxonomy): domain Eukaryota; kingdom Metazoa; phylum Chordata; class Mammalia; order Rodentia; family Octodontidae; genus Octomys; species Octomys mimax. The sequence goes on from NDGM010970423.1 coordinate 12,385, forward strand.
GGGAGGCGGGAGCAGGGGAATCAATGTGCCTGGTGTCTGCGCCCAGCCCTTCACACTCCTAAGTTCAGGGTAGGGGCTGCCTCCTCAGGACGGCTTGGTCCAGCTGTCTGCTTGGGGGCAGAAGAGAAGGCAGAGAGGGCCTCCGCCACAAGTCAGCCCGCCCCTTGGAGACACACTGGGAGGGGCGTGCGGTGTCTGCTTCCCCTTGTGCACGTATTTCAGCCCGGTCTGTGAAGTCCCATTTCCACACCTTCAGCGGCCCTCCGCCAAGCACGTCTATTTTAGATCCTGCCGCCGCGATCACGCTCCCCTTGGGTGTGAAAGCCGAGCACCAGGAGGACTTCTCAAGCCAACCCCCAGCTTGAGCCCCAAGCTTCTGTCACCACAGTGGTGAGGACAGCCTCTCTCCTGTTTCAGATGGGCCCTGACACCATCCATCGGGGCAGCGAGGTCAAGCAGCCTTTCTCAGCATGGCTGGACCACCAGGGTGGATTAGCATTTGGCACTTGGAGGGTGCCTTGTGATTTTCAGCAGCGCCATGGTGCAGCCAGAAGGAGGAATCTGATCCTGCCCCGAGGAGCCTGGTACAGGGGCTGTAAGGCAATAGTGGTGAACCTATGACACGTTGCCCCAGCCCACACGCAGAGCCCTCTCTGTGGACACTCAGCCGGCTGAGTGACCAGGATCGCCCTGCCTCTGAGCATTCAGGTTGAATTGCAGTGTTGGCACCTTGTGATAAATAAGGGTTGCAGTTTGGGAACTGGATCTCTAAAAGGTTTGCCCCCTGCTGAAGGTCGGGGAGAGTCTTCCAGGGGAAGGAGTGAAAAGGGACAGCCCAGGGAGAAATGGGGTATGGATGGGCTTTGCACATCTCTAGGATCCTGGTCCAGCCTGGGTCTGGGAAAGATACCAGAGGATGCACCCACCACCACCTTCCTAGGGGAGAAGCCAAGGGTCTTGGTTCATCCTCAAAGAGGTAAAGATCAAGGAGACCCTAGCCAGCTTACAATTTAGGGCATTCTCCTGGTCAGTGTCCCACGGCTTTTATTCAGTAATTGAAGAGTGTCTTTCCTCACTAGTACTCCACAGAGGCTGCAAAATGGTGCCCCTAGGCCCAGACCAGCCTCGAGATGGTTTTGGTGGCTCATTGAGAGCTTGAAAAAATTATAACTCACTGCCAATATGAAAACATTTGGAGATTTCCTGTGAGGGAAAAAAAATCTACTTTTTTCCAGATTCTCGTACAAAATTGGAATATCTGGCATCACAGACCACATTCAAGTCTGGCAAGCATCAATGAACTAAACTTCAGGAGCAGCTGCTTCCCTTTGCGGCTGCCATGATACCCACAGGCCCCTCTCCCAGGAGCCTCCTCTACTTGGGTCTTGTGGACACTTAAATATGCCACCCCGCTGAAAAACTGCAACTTTCCACCTGTGTTCTGATAAAGAAGGCCTCTTCAGGGGCCCAGAGGAAGGACAGTAGGCCCCAGGCCAGAGACTCACCTCAGCTCTCCCTACTCCAATACCACCCAGGCTGCATTTATGAGGTATTTTCCCATACACAACTTCACCTAACCCTTGTGAAAGCCCTCCAGGGGAAACAAGGACCTGGTAATTACCTACAGCAGGAGATCATTTGGGCCAGATAACTATGCTATTATAATAGGCCAAAATGGCAGCAGCACCTACCCCAAGAGGATGGAGTATAGGTAATGGAACAAGATGACGTGACTAGGATAAATTTGGGAACTTCTCGCTACTTCTTGTTTTTGTTGAAAGTAATGACAGTAGAAGACCGGTCGATGGAAGAAGGGGGATGGGTTGGTGGTAGGGGAGGACTGGAAGCCTGCTCCTGGAGGGAAGTAATGATGAGAGAGGAGGGAAGGAAAGTACTCAGAGCTGCAGACAGTAGCGACCCCTGGTGGACATGATGAAGCTTACTCCTCTTGGGGTTTTATGACAAAACAAGCAGTGAAAATGATACAAAGCAGGGTAGATACCAGGCGTCATTATACAAAATGTGGTTATTTGTTTGTTTGGTTGGTTTTCTGAAACAAGATTTTGCTATGTTGTCTAGGCTGGTCTTAAACAATCCTCCTGCCTCAGCCTCCAGAGTAGCTGTAACAACATGCATGTGCCACAGTGCTTGATTTGTGCGACTATTTTTGCAAAACTTAACTGTCCCTGACAACCTGTGATTGTGCCTGTTATTATCATGATCAGTTGTCACAATTGGGAAGACCCAAGATCTGAGAATGAAAGTGATGTGTCACATTCCAGGGCAATGCAAGAAACAGCCTGGCTCCCAGCTGACCGCTGACCTAATTCAAAGACAAAAGTCTTTGAGCAATTCCACTTTGGAAGCACACCCAAAAGAGCTGAAAGTAGGGACTCAAGCAGACACTTGCACACCCATGTTCACAGCAGTGTCATTCACAGCAGTCGAAAAGTGGAAGCAACCCAGATGTCCGTTGATGGGTGAATGGATAAACCATATGTGGTCCATATTATCCACCATAAAAAGAGGAAATTCTGATCTCTGCTCTAGATGGGCAAGCCTTGAGGACAAGGTGCTAACTCCAATAATCCAGACAGGAAAAAGATAGCCGCTACGATGGTATTTACATGAGATCCCTAGAGTAGCCAAAGTCATAATGACCAGAGATAGAATGGTGGGTACAGGGTGGATTTCAAGTTCAAGACCAGCCTGGGCAACTTGGCAACTTAGATTCTATCCCCAAGTTTAAAAAGTGACTGGAGATGTAGCTCAGGGCAGAGGTCCTGAGTTCAATCCCTAGAAATGAAAACAAACAGAGCCTGGGAGACGGCTGAGTAGAATAAGCGCTTCCCTGGCAAGCGCGAGGGCCTGAGTTCAATTTCTGGTTCTGCAAAACAACAAAAACAAAACAAAAACAAAAAAAACAACCCACCACCACCAACAACAACAACAAAAACAAGAGTAGATTCAACTGTATCCAGCCTCGGTCCTGCCCAGGCTCCATAGTGAGGACGGGCACATGGCTCCTGGCCCTTTCAAGCTGCCCTCTCAAGTCACTGGTTACCACATGCTGCCTCAGCCTCCCCTGTGGCCATTAAGTGGACATACGCAGGACAGGACTTTGACAGTGTCACTTTTCCTTCCTTTGCCCTGGCTCTCGGCCCCTCTGTCATGTCTCACCTTCCTCTTGTGCATGACTTTGGCTTCCCCCCACAGGAAGCTCTGATTTCCCTTTATACTGCTGAACAATTCTCATACAGTCAGCCTCTCTGTCTGCTCTTGGCCCTCAACATCCTTGGCCCAGGACACACGCAGAGACAGACTTGCTGCTGGCTTTCCAAAGTAGCTTATATTCTGCAAAGCTGATGGCAGAGTTGCCACCCTGTTTCCCTAGAGCAGGAATTCTAATATTCCAGGCTGTTCTTCCAGCTCAGGGATCAGGGAAGTATAGGCAAGAGGACTTCTTTCCTGGCTTTGATGGCCAACCTATGACCAACCCATGTCTACCAAGTGACTTCTCCAGAGTCACCACCTTCTCTTCCACCCCAGCTGTCCTGGGAGAGAGAGAGAGTTCAGGCCCTCCAGCTATGAGTGTCAGCAGAGTGGACATGAGACTCAGTTCTACTCAGAGTTTGGCAGAACACATAATCATGAAGATCCCCCAGGCAGTAGGGACTCGGCTTCGGCTCATGTGTGTATCCGATGACTGGGCTTCCTCTTCACAGACCTTTTCAAAGCCAGCCACTGCAGCGATGGTTTGATCCAAGAGTTCTCTGCAGAGTCTGGACAATTATATCCTTGCCTTGCCTGATCTGACTACAGCGTTTTACATTTTTGCCTCAATGTGCTCCTTTCTGACCTGATTTTCAACAGACTGGCAATTTTTTAAATGTAAAACAGCCAACACTGTTTTCTCCCAGAGGGGGAAAAAAAAAAACAAAACTATTTTGGTGAGAAAGTCACATACATACATTCACCATCAATTGAGAACCATGTACAAAGATGTTATAGTCAGGGTTTACAAGAGAATATATTTTTAAAAGGACAAGTAATTTACAGGGCTATTGGATGATACTCACCCAAAGAGTCAAGTGCAGAAGAATGCATGTGTGTCCATGCACTAGAGACCCGAAGAATCAGGCTGGTGACCTAGAGCCCATGGCAATGTCTCATGTGAGTCTGTATCAAGGATCTGCACTGGGAAGGCCCAGAGGCCACTGGTGAAAGCCAGCAAGTCCGTCCCAGTGGGATGAAGGATCTGTGCCAGCAGCCTGAGGGATCTGCACTGGAGTCAGGAAGTGATACTCAAAGTAAGGACCAGAGCTGCCCCTCAAAATAACCGCAGCCTCCTCCTCAGTGAGAGAGAAAGAGAGAGAGGACCTGAGCCCCTCTTCTGAAGGTGGGACTAGATGAGCGCCTACCAGGAAAGCCAGTGTGACAAGCTTCTCCAGGAGAATCAACTGCACCATTTTCCCCTCCAGTTCTCTTATGCTGCTGACCACAATCCTCAGGTGGGCCTCCACACCCAGCACCACGCTGACTCAGTTCAGCTGGGTGTTCCAAGTTTACCATTAGTTAGCCCACCACAGAAAAGCAACGACACTGACTTTACAAAATCATAGCAGCTGATGAAATATCAGTTTGGGTCTCGGTCTTGTTCCTGAAAGCAAAAGACTGACCAGGGTTTTTGTTTGTTTTCATTGACCCCACGGCCTTCTCCTGAGCTACATTCCCAGCACCCCTGCCCGCTGACTCTGACAGACTTCCACTTAGTCACTCAGTTGCCCAGGTTGGGTTCCAATTTGGGGCCCTTCTGCCTCAGCCTCTCAGAGTGATGCAATTCCAGGTATGCACCACCACACTCAGATAACTAACCGAGATTTTTTCCCTTTCCTCACTCCCAGAGGCAGCCAGACCTCTCTGTTCTGAGCACCCACTTGTCCCAAGAAGGGTAAGATGAATGTGCTAAAGTCAGTTTACTTCGATTTCAGTTCTGTCACTTACTAACTAGCCTCATTTTCCCCGTCTGAAAAACAATGACATACCAAATGTAAGTAGGTCATACATGGAGTAGCTGGTACTGTACAAGTGTACACTGCACACAGAGGAAGCCTGTTAATCCATGCTATTCTCGCAGGTTATCTCTGCATACTGAGATTCAGGCAACCATAGATTGAGAATATCCCCAAACATGCATTAGTATTGGATATGTACAGGCTTTTTTTAGTCCCTCAAGATGCAGCATGCTGACTGCTTACATGGCATTTGCCTTGCCTTGACAGTCGAAATCATCTGCAGGAGGCTGTGTATCAGTCATACGCCATACCTACTGTTTTCCATAAGGGATTGAGCATCCAAGGGTGCAGGCAGCAGTAAGGATCATGGGACCCATCCCCCTTGGTGCTTAAGGTCTGGGGAGATAGCTCAGTGGCATAAGCACCTGCCTGGCAAGCACAAGGTCCTGAGTTTGA
>NDGM010970464.1:0-14233 GCA_002564305.1 Octomys mimax
CCAATTTGATTTGAAACTGTCTCATTGCTATTTGTTTATCAATAAAATTATGGGAAAAATATTTCTATACTCTTGAAAAAAAAGATTATTACAACTGTACACAGTGATGTATGCAAAAGATGGTGCTAGACTTTGTGGCACAAATATATCTAGATTCGGATAAGAGTGGTAGCAATTTTAATGCTTCTTTTTGAAAAGTCTTCCCATAATGTTTCAAGTGAGTCAATTAAAAAGCAGAGGAAGTAAGAGAAAACTGGTGGAAGTGACCAGGACTGTGTTGAGAGGGTTGGTGGGCCACCAGGAAATGGAACTGTCTACTCAGCACACCCTCCCTTTCCAGAAGGCCACCCCTCTGCCAGCTCCCTGAGTTGTGACAGACAGCAGCTGCATTCAAGTCCTATTGCTGTGTGACAAACCGTGAGAACTTTAGCCCCTTAAACATACTGCTATTTATTATCCTGCAAAATTTTAGGTCAGAAGTCTGGTGGGCTTGGCTGGGTTCTCTGCTCAGGGTGTCCCAAGGCCAAAATCAAGCTGTTAACTAGATTGGGATTGTGTGCACAATCTAAAAGGGAAGCACTTCCAGGTTCCTCCTGGCACTTGGATGTCCTGGCTGACAGAGGGTGGGAGTCCCTCCCCGCTCCTGGAGGCTGCCCGTGGGTCTTGAAATGTCCCCTTCATCTCCAAAGCTATCAGCAATCCCGGGATCCTCCTTCTGCCCATCTTTTCGGCATTGGCCCTCTGCTCCAAGTCAGTGGCATCTCTCTGTTTCCAGGGGCAATAGGTCAGGCCACCTTGATAATCTTCAAACTTCTAGGATAACTGATTTAGGAGTTTAGTGACATCTGCAAAATCCCCTCCCAACAGGCCCTGGATGAATATTGGATTCAATAACAAAGGGACAGGGTCTTGGGGCTTCATCTTTAGAATTCTGTCTTTCATGGCTGCCTTCTTCAACATGTCCTTATCCTTACTGTTATACCTGGGCCGCCCAGGGTTGAACAACTGAGGAAAGGTCAGGCATTGATTTTTATCTTCAGGGGGATTTGAAAGTGGACCACTCTGCCTTGGAAATTTGGGAGAGTTCTTTTCAAATGAGGAGCCTTGGCAAAGAAAGGCTCCCCCTCCCCTTTCTTATTCTCCCCCTTCTCCTTTTTCTTCTCCTTCTTTTTAGTACTGGATTGAACCAAGGCCCTTCTCACTGAGCTATATGTCCAGCTGTTATTTGTTCACTTTTTTTTTTTGAGACAGTGTCTTGCTAAATTGTGGAGTATTCTAGGTTGTATTCAAACTGGCAACCTTCCTGCCTCATCCTCCCAGAGTGCTGGGATTACAGATATGAAGCACCCTAGGCTAACGTTTTTAGGCAGGAGAGTATCATGATTATATGTGTGCTTCTAAAAGAGTGTTTAAATGGCAATGTAAACATCTAGACAGTGGAGGAGTTGAGGCCCCACTGGGCTGTGATGAAGACTGAACACAGCACTTGGGAAGGGCTGGGTGCTGGATGCTGAGTCCACCTATGATTTGATGATTGAAATGAAAAGACTCAGCTTGAGGGTGAAATTTAAGGGAGAGGCAGGCAAGACTCAGGTTGGGGCCCAGGGCTTTGGAATGAATCGGAGTGGTGCTATTAATTATAATTAGAATGAAGGAGGGTGCATTTGGGAGAGAAAGAGTGTCCTGTGGGACCTGGAGGGAAAAGTGAAAATGAGAATGATTTCTCCTATGGAAGGAAGTCTGTGCCTGTTTTTTTGGGGCTGGCTGTAAACTAAAGGATGCCTGAAATCTTGGTGATAAGTGGTCTTAGTGGTGGGAGAACTCGGAGCTATGGTTTAGACATAGTTTGTCCCATAAGGGCCCTCATACTGGAGGGTTGGTGCTCCAGTGGTACTGAGAGGCAGAGGGGCCTTTAAGAGGTGAGCTTAGTGGGAAATGATTAGAACTCTGGGGACAGTGTCCTCAGAAGGGGCTGATGCTGGTCTGTCAGGAGTGGGCTAGGTCACACTGGCTGGACTGGTGGCCACAGAGTAATTTGCTACAGAGTACCTTTGCCCACCTCAACTTGTTGTTCTGCTTCCTTTCTCACCCAGAACCCCTTGCTCTCTCACATAGTCCTGCCCTGCAGTGCTGCCTGCTCTGGGGCCCTCCCCCAAGCCAGTGTTGATGCCATGCGCCTGGGCCCAAATAAACTTTCCTTTCTAAAGCATGTAGCCTCAGATAGTTTTGTTAGAGCAGCACAAAGCTACCTAAGACCAGGAGATCAGAGCTCAGGTCATTCAGGCTGGTGAGACTTCAGGGTGATCTCTGTACAACCTGAGGCAGCAGAGCAGAGGGGCGGGAAAGGGCTGAGAAGGGAAAGGAAGATGAAGGAAAGGGCAGCTCTCCACCTCGGTGAAAAAAATAGTCCTGTCACTGCGTGCATCGGCGAGCCATCCAGTACTTCCATTCCCTTTCAGACCCATAATGCTTCTATTTTAATTGTGTTAAAATATACATAAATAAAATTTACCACGCTAAGTGTCCAGTTTCATTGGGATTAAACACATTTACAATGTTGTCTATCTACCACGCCATGCATCGCTACAGCCCCTTTTATTGTGCGAAACAGAAACTCTGCTCATGAAATAATAAGTCCATTCCCATCACTCTCCAGGCCCTCGTGACCTCCCTGCTCCTCTGTGTTTCCCTAGACTTGACCCCGCTAGGTAGTCAAGTAGTGTAGAACCACTTAGGGTTTGTCTTCTCATGATTGTCTTAATTTATTTCTCTTGGGATAATGTCCTTGAGTGGCATCTGGATCATGGTATGTGACAAAATTTTCTTCTTTCCATAACTAAGTATTATGCAATTGAATGACCATAGAGTGTCGAACTTTGTCTGTTCATCTACTGATATGGATTGGGGTTGCTTTCAGTTAGGTTATTGTGAACCACACTGCTCTGAACACAGGTGAAGATAAGAGCGTTCAAAGGTTTTTGTGAAACTGGGTTGTCAATTATTTTGGATACATACCCAGAAGTGGAATTGCTGGACTGTTATTTCTATTTTCTAATTATTTTGTCTTTTGTTTTTAGGAATTGCCGTATGGTTTTCCAGGAAGGGCTCTCCATTTCACATTCTACCAATGGTGAGCAAGTGTTCCAGGTCCTTTACATCCTTGCTGGGATTTCTTCTTCCCTTCTTTTCCATTTCATTTGGTAGCAGCCATCCTAGTGGGTGTGAAGTTGTTCACAGGTGCTGAATGAGCATGAGCTAGACCTGCTGTTTTAGGATCAAGTCCTCCACGGCCCTGTCCTGTGAGGCAGGAAGGCCCTGAAGTTCCCTGGAGCATCTCAGACCCAACAGGTGCTAAGGTATTTCTTTGATCCCAGTGGGAGGGCAAATGAAGTGTGGCTGAGAGTTCTTAGCATTCGGAGAATATGAGACTCAGGTCAACATCTGTTTGATAATTCTGCACAAGTACTTAATGTGTAAACTTGCTTTTGCTTCTTTCAGAAAATTAAGAAGCACGATGGGAAGGAAATAAAAGCATAATTGACAATTTAGCATATACATAAACACTGACTAAATTAAGCATAGGGCACACTATTTCTTTTGTTGAATTCATTCCCACCAGGACAACTGCCATTTCTGGAAAAAAAAAATCTTCTCACAGGGCTCCATATGAATGCTGACAGCTTAGTGAAGGTTTTTATAGAGTAACAAGGTGTTGATAATTCAAGTTGAAGATAGTGTTATCTATCTGCTCAACTTTTATTCTGCATTTACAGCATTTCCAAAAATACGTTTCCTAAATTATCCTCCTCCACTGTCAGTGAAAGACCATAAGAACATTTAAAACCAGGCTATAGGTTGTCTCCCACCTGTCCCAGATACTATTTCTGATGAAAGATAATTGCTTAGCTCTTTGAGCAGAGCAAAGAAATAGGGATGGTTCAATAATACTTTCTGATTCTTTGAAGAACAACTTAAAAAAAGAATGGCAGGGATGGGAAATGGGAAAAACCTCTCTTACTCTAAAGCTTAACAATAGAAACCAGGCTGGATCTCATCCAGAAATGCAATTAACTGATAAAATTATGCATTCACTCATTCATTCCCTTCCTCATTCATCCAGAATGCCAATATCATTGGCAATGCCACTTTGAGTTGCCAACTTTCCAGGTGCTGGCCAAGGGTGGGCTTGTTGGAAACCACTGGGATCCCAGAGAGACAGTCGTAGAAGCACTATGCTAACTGCTAATTTTTTGATGCTCCACTCCTGTACCGAGTGAGGTCCCCAGCAATCTGTACACTTGGCCTCTGTTCCTCTGGATCCATGCAGAGATGCCTGTGATTTAACATTATGCTTTTGGCTTTCATTGGGGAACAAAATAAGAACTGGCCAGAAGGAGACGATTGCTGTGCTTTTTCAGTAAAGCAATGTTCCTCTCAGTTCAGGAAGCCATTATTTTTAGCTTATATTATGCCAATAGGCCCCTAATTGTTCACTGCGCCTTGATTCTTCTGCCTTCCCTCGCCATCTATTTCCCGCCCCGAGTAATCACTCTAATCATCCTAAGATGCGTATTTCATCGCGCCTCTCTCCGTGATTACACTGCTTCAGTGGCCCTCCCTTGGTTGCAGGCCACGTTCCAAGCTCTGCTGCATAGCCGAGCTTCTCTGTGGTCTGCTCTTGGCCCTTTTCTGCAGCACCATCTCCATCTCCCTCTTTGTTTCCTCTCACTTTGGCCTCAGGGATCAGGCCCTGTATCCTGCACATCCGCAGACAGGCCTTGCTCTCCGCACCCTCCACTTCTCCTGCCTACTCCTGCCTCTGCTTCCTTTCCTGCTTTGCTCAACTCCCATTTCATTGCAAAGTTAACATCATGTATACTTCATTCTGCACCCTGCTCCTCTTCCCAAGTCTTCCGTCCTTGGGTCTCACGCTGCCCTATGTGTTTCTATAAACCCACTCATATCTCCGTTTTGTGTTTCTCGTGTACTTGCCAACTTGTGTACCCTCTCTGGGTTGTAGGCACCAGGAAATACAATGACTCATGTACCTCTGTGTGTCCAACAAGCCTGCTGTTGTTGTCTGTACTTAGTATACCCCGAAAGCCCATGCATTAGAGGCTTGGTTTCCACCTTAGTAGTACTGCAACCTTAAGAGGTGGAGCACAGTGGGAGGCTCTTAGGCTCTGGGGGTCATGGCCTTGAAGGGAGCTGTGGGGCCCCATTCCCACACCCTCTCTTTCTCCAGCTTGGCCATGAGATCAGTGGATTTGCTCCACTGAACACCCCCCATGATGTGTTGCTTCTTCACAGCACCCCGAACAAGCCAATCAACAATGGACTGAAATTTCCAAAACCGTGAGCCAAAATCAACCTTTTCCTACTCATTAAGCTGATTACCTGAGGTATTTGTTACAGTGATGGAAAGCTGAACTGACAGACCTGGTATCAGGTAGATTTGCAATAAATGTTGACTGAAACGACTCCAAACTTGCTTCTATACTACACTCCTCATCCCCCTGCTAGGGTCATCTCATGATGAAAGTATTGTTTGTGCCTTTTGACCATCAGAGATCCTGGCCCTCGTGATTGCAACTGCTCTGGTCTCTGCTCCTGCTGTGGACTGAAAGTGACCAGCTGCTTGTAGCAAAGCTTGATGAGAAGTATCTTAGTTTCTCCCGGGATGGTGCCTTTTTCATCCCAAAGGTGGATCCTATTCAGGAGATGTTATGGGGATGCTTATACCTGGTAGAGCCAAAGTGGACATCTGATCAAAGCTTAGCTACCCTGAAATTTTGAATCTTGAAGGAAAAAAAAAGAGAAGGAGAAAAACGGAAGTTTATTTAGTCTGTAATATAGGAGTATTGTGCACTAGCATGGAGTCTGGAGCACTAGGCATGCGGGGGTAATTTTGCAGTATTAAAATAATGTAAAGAAAGAGATGAGAAACAGTAAAGCAGTGCCCTGATCAAAGTAGGAAATGCAGAATGCAGGCACTCCCTCCAGCATCCTTCCCCCAAAAATATCCCCAAATTGCTTTCATTGTGACTAGGATGAAGATATCTCTTCATTGGCTAGGCCCATGGCAGATCATTAAGTTGAATGTGCAAGAGAAACATGGAGAATTCAGTTGCACAAACTAGCTTGTCTCCATATAAGAGAAATTTTGCAAATACCTTAGTGGTTGGCAGGAGAAGAAGGCGTATTCCTAAGGTATGTGAAAGAAGTTCAGGAAGAAGCATTCCAAGGGTGATCGGGCCACGGTGGGAGGGTGTCAGAAACTCCTCCTCTGTGTTCCTAGCCCACAAATCTGTGTCTAGAAGCTAACACGGCTGCTAGAGCGCTGGTCTCTACATTGGTGCTCCAGGCAAAAAGATGGAGGAAGCAGAAGGCAAGAGGTAATGACTTATCCTTTAGGAGATAATTCCCACCATTTTCAATTACATCTCCTCTGCTAGAATTTTGTTATGTCTAGGGAGGTGGTAGAATATGTCACCTTTCAAGTGTGTAACAATATTTGTGGGGGAGGTTCATCATTATGTTGCTAAAAATAAGGTAATATGTTAGAAATTAACTAGTAGCCTCTCTATCGTTGCATTGTTGTTTTGAGAGCTCTCAGGAAAGAAGGATCATTGGAAGTATTATCTCTCATATGCTAGGCTAGTAATGCGACTGAACTAGCAGCAGTAGCAGCAGAAGGAGCCACACACTTGTAGGGTACTGCAAAACAACAAGCTCTCTCCTTAGGCTTTAGATGTGTGAATTGTTTAACATGGCTTCAGTGATAATCCAATATGTAATCCCATTTTGCAGATGATGAAAGTGGTCCAAGATTACGCAGTGCTTGAATCCAGATCTGACCTGAAGGTTTACATTCTTTCTCTCTTCATGCCTTGGCACCCTGCCTGCAATCTCGTGGCAAAATCACTCTAGTGAGTGCAATAGGCGGAAATGCTATTTTTATGAAGGTCAGCAGGCAAGGGCTCTGCAAAAGAAGAGGACTTTGGTAGATCCTTCCATCAAAGAGGCAGAACTGGCCATCCCATAATCCTTTCATCATAAAGAGTGTGGTGCCCTCATTTCATTTCTATGAAGATAACAAAATAAGAGAGAGCTTTTCTTCCCCTGAGAAATAATTTTTTTACTGTTTTATTTCAAGGATGTCCATATGATCTAGGAACTTATGGGTTCTTACTAGGGATCCCCAAATATCAGTTCTGAGCAGGCAATCATTTAGCTGTTTTTCAACATGATCAATAACTTAAGCTTTTATGATATAGGAGTAGAGTTATGTTGAGGAAAAACTGTGAATGAAAATCATACAAGAATAAATCATTGTGTTTATATCTGCATATTCTATGCTGAGAAGAAATAACCCACCTAAATAGTGAACTGATACTAGATGAACATGAACATATATGCACTGGAATGTGTGTGTGTGTGTGTGTGTGTGTGTGTCTGTGGGGAAAGGTATTAGATAGCACAGAAAATAAATCTTATGGGTGGAACTCACTGAGCTGAGATAGTTTAGAAATGTGGTGACTCCAGCTGGCTGGAATTGATAGTAATAATTAAAGGGACCCAGCAGCTAAAAGCAAGGTCATGGCCTAGATTTGCCAAGCCAGACAGAAATTCATTGAAAATCCATATGACAAGAAAAGCACGTGACAGGGATGAAATGATTGTGATATTGGCAGGTTTCCATTTCTCAGCCAAAGTCGCCCAGCTGAGACATGTGGATGCCACACAGTGACAGCTGACAAAATAAATGTATTGATGGAATGATCGGCTGGTTCCCTGCCGTGTGACAGAGGGATGCCAGTGAGATTAGAGGTCTGTGGCCAATTATCTGAATTGGTCATCATCCAAGCTAGTCATCATTTTCACCATTGAACTGGGCTCTCATCCACAGCAGCTCTTAAAGAGAAGTTCTTCGAGAAGTGAACACAAATCTCAGTCCATTAATTTTTACAGTGTTAAGGTCAGGCCAGAAAATACACTCTGCAAGCAGCACCCTGTAACCGAGAGCAGTTGTGCAATGGCGTGGGATTCAGAGGATTATCAGGGAGGGAGAACTTTGGGATTTGAAAGGAGACATGAAAGGGTTCCCTGACCAAGGCAGGAAAAGCAAAATATGAGGCAACCTTCCCTCAAAAACAAGGCAGCTATGGAACTGCCATCCCCCCAAGAAAATAGCTCCAGCTTTGTTTGTGGCTGAGAGGAGCAGATAGGATGCTGCCAATGGCAGACTCAGCAGGCAAAATCTACTGTGTGTTTATTACTTTCCACGAAGTGGGAGGTGAGCAGACTGCAGAAAATGAAGTGATTGGGAGGGAAGAGACGGCAGCTGGATCATGGCTGGCCCTGGCAGGGCCCATTGACTGCGTGCCCAGCAAATTCCTGGGTCTGCACGAATCTCACTCACTGATGCTCCATTAACAGAAACTCTATAGGACATGTGTCATACTTCTTAATAAAATTTTGTCATAAGAATGATTTTTCAATAACTCAGATACCAGTAGAGATTTATGCTGCCTGGTGACAATCCATGAAGCTAATTATACAGGGGAACTTGAAGATATCATGTGGAGTTGATGCTGCAAGGACACAGTGAGGTCTGCACTAAACCCTGCAGCACCACTCATTCATTTATTCCTTCCTTCCTTCCCTCCCTCCTTCCTTTCCTCCCTCCTTCCCTCTTTCTCTCCCTCCCTCCCTCCCTCCTCCCTTCCTTTATCCTTTTTTCCCCTTCCTTCCTTCAACAAAGATCTATTAATTAACCTTAACCTTGATACAGACCTGCAAATAAAATTGAGATCTAAATGTGTTCTGGACCAATAAACTATATTCAGCAGAATATTCTTTTGCTTTATAAAGGGATATGATTTGCCCATGTCCCAGATGCCTTTGTTGAGTTTAGTTGTCCCAAACTAATTATCTCTAACTTTCTTGGTGAGTCTGGTTGCCTGAATACTGCTTTATGTTCACAAATGGCTTTCCAGATTATTCTCCTATGCTCCACATCAGTCCTACCAGCAGGACTGTCGAGGTTATTACCCACATTTTCCACATGGAGGAAAAGTCCCTTTGAAATATTAAGTAACATGCTCAGTATTGCGTATAGTAAGCATACTAATTCCGGCTCCATCCTTTGCTTCATTCTATCATACTGTCTGTTAAATCCATCTACTTCTGCTCAATGTGGCACTTTACAGTTTATATTTTCATGTATATTGTTTTAGTCACCTTGACAATGATCCCATGAAACAAGCCAGTTATCATGATGATCACCGTCACCATCACCACCACCATCAATATTATCCTCCTCAATCATTATCTCCAATTTTTAGAAGAGATAATTGATACTCTTAAAGGGGAGGATCTTGTAGCAAGTGGAAGCAGCCTGAATCAACACATAATGGATGGAATTAGTCAGCTGCAGATGTAATCTATTCTAAGAGACTATAAATATGCTGGTGAGGGGAGCTGGGGACTTCACAGACAATCCCAATGGATCAGACAGCCTTTCAGTCCATTTCAGGTGACCAGAGTATGCTCAGGAGAGAAGTTCAGAGGAAGCTTAGGCTCTGAACTAATGAATTCCTCTAAGTTTGTCAAAACAAACATTCTCATTTTAGGAAAATAGTGTTTGCATCCTATGTAGGAGGGAGAAGTCAGTGAGCTAGAGCTTGTCAGAACTGAGGAAAGAAAGCACTCTGTCTAGAAACAAGGATTCTGCTGGCTGATTAATTGGTTTCTTCTTAGAGTAAGGTGAGAGCCCCGCAGGTGCTACTACTCCCCGCTCTTCTGTCTTCTGTTTGGGGAGTAGGGACCTCGGGCGTAGCTGGAGCACACATCTGGAGCCAAGGGCCAAATGCCAGTGCAAGCAGAGGTTAACCTGCACCTGGCTCAGAGACCTCGAAATGCTGGTGGCATTAATGAAGGAGGTCGAGTGACTTCATGGGGAAGGAAGGGAGCACAGGAGTCCATAGGGGCGGTCAAGGAAGGCTTGACTTCATGTAAGAGCACATTTTGGAAGTAAGAATGAGTCAGGTTGGCATCAGAGCACAAAGATGTGTGAACCCAGAGACCAAGCTGGGCCCAGGCGGGAGTGAGGTGCCTTTCAATAAAACAGGCTTCCAGAGAGCTGGCGGGATGGTGTTCAGCGAGACAGAAGCCCGGAGAAGTCCCCAGATCACAGAGGTGGGAGCCAGAGGAGAACTTTTCTGACTAGCTCTGTCCGCTCCTGCGTGCTTACAGTCAGTCCCTGTTGGGCCTCCTGTCCCTCTGGAACGTAAAGCAGTGGCTGTCCTCTGACAGGAGGCCCACCTGGGGACCAGTCACTCTCATGTCTTTGGGGCCCTGTTTGTCCCTATTCTCCACATTTCCCCTGGGAACTCCTCCTGCAGCTCTGTTTCTGAGGCTGTCAAACATGAGCCATGTGGACTTGAGTGAGAGTCCTGTAATTCCAGCACTTTGGGAGGCTGAGGCAAGAGGACTGAAACTTTGAGCCCAGTCTGAGCAACCTAGTAAGAACTTTTTGCAGGATTAAAGAAAACATAAGAAGGATTGGTGATCTAGCTCAGGGCAAAGGCCCTGGATCCAATCCCTAGTGCTACAGAAATAAATACGTAAGTAAATAAATAAAAAGACCAGGCCCCAGTTCCTTCCCTGGCATGCTGCATTGGCCCTGCCCCTGGGGCATGCTGAGAAGGCGCTTGATACTTTGCATGGTGGCATGCACCTGTAATCCCACAGCTTGGGAGGCTGAAAACAGGAGGATCACTATGAGTCCAACCTGTGGAGTAAGACCCTGCAGACCCTGTATTAAATACATTTAAAAAAGTAAGACTAGGCCCCAAAACTCTTCCTAACAATGCAGTAGGGACCTGAAGGAGCAAAAGCCCCCAAGCACCATTGAGTTCTCAGGTCGATCGGATGCATGGGGCTTACCCTCTTGGTGGAGTTGGAGGGGGAAGGCAGAACGCTTGTGCTGCATGGAACAATTATTATGAGGAGAAGTTGCTGAGCATTGAAACTACTGAGCACAGGACCCAAAGAATGGAAAATTAGAAAATAACAAACTAAATGTGGCATCAATATGCAAAAATGGGAGTGTGCTGGTGGAGGAAATTACAGGTCTATCAGCTTAATGTTCATCGCATACGGGAGACGTGCAGGCTTCCTCTTGTATGCAGGAGTGCAATTAAAACAGGGAGCTGCCCTTGAACTGCACCCCCAGAGGTGCTGAGACCCAGGCAGCTCTGAACTCCCTCCTGCTCAAGCTTTGCACCTCGGGGGCACAGCAGGAGCTGCCTCAGTCATACAGGGGACTGAAGAAGCCACCCAGTGAGTGTAGATTTTACTTTGCTCTTCCTCCTGTTTTATTCTTCATCTAACATACAAACCCACTGGTCCCCAGGCTATTTGAGGACAGAGAGACATGAAAAGCACAGATTTAAGCTTCTAGGAAAAAATATTTTAAAATGTGCCTCTTTCTGCCACTTGGAACAGAGAAATCCCATGAATGAGGCATGAGCAGAATTCGAGCTCCTCACGACTCATCTCTGCCGGGGCACTGACTGGAAGCCTCAGGATGCCACTCTGTGTAGACCTCGCCCGGCCCTGCGCCCTGCAGGCCACACCACAGAGGAAGGAGGCAACATCTTCCAGGTTAGAGACTCCAGATGCTCTTATTCCGTGGATGACACTGGCCACGGATACTTCTTTCTAAGAACGCTGAAAAGCCAACAGGCTTAGGAAACATGGTGTTTTGGGTCTAGTGTCTATTTCTGGTGATTCTTCCAGATTTCTGGGTACATTTTTCTTGTCTCTAAAGATGGAGAGCTGGGGATCTGGGGATCTGGGGCATCTTACCATTAGTGTATATATTCTGACCCCTGGAGCTACAACTCTCTCTGAATGCTCCATTTAGCAATCTCTCCAGAGTGCTCTCTTATGTCAGTTCAGACCCAGGACCTAGGAATTCAGGATTAAGTAAGGCCCACCCGTGACCCCTCAGGTAAAGGCAGGGACAGGCAGTGCGGTGTTGGGCGCTGTGGGAAGGATTCCTGGTATGGCCTCCTGTGAGTCAGCACTTGCCTCGCCAGCATCTTGCACTTACGAGGTATGATTGAAAACATGGCCTATGTTTAAATCTTGAAGTATTTATTACAGTAAAAGATGCATGCCCAGGCTGCTGCGACAGCTCAGCAGACTAAGGACCTGCTTAGGCGAGGACGGGGATGGGGTTTGACCCCTAGTACCACATGCCACACTGACCCCGTCATTCCCCTGGGCACATTGAGTGGGCAACCAAGTCCAAGCGTGGTGGCGCACGTGTAATCCCAGGGCTGGGCAGGCTGGAACAGAAGGATCACCATGCATCTGAGCTACATTGAGACCCTGTCCCAAATACATAAAAAGATGCATTCATGTGAATTCTCAAAATACTCCCCCTTTTCTTTGAAGACCCCATCTTGTTGTTCCTGCTGCTTTCTGAAGCAGCTCTGGGAGTCCTCCTCCAGGACTGCCTTTACTGTTGTGTCTGCCTAGGTATCCTGGCTCAATCAAAATTTCTACCTTTCCTGGTCATTTTGAGTTTGAGGAAGAGCCAGACATCTCACGGCGCCAGATTCTGTGAATAAGATGAACGAGGGCATCTTCGACGTAAGGTAGTGCTTTTTACGAGCCCGCCTTTCTGTG
The DNA here is from genome assembly GCA_002564305.1 of Octomys mimax. Classification (NCBI taxonomy): domain Eukaryota; kingdom Metazoa; phylum Chordata; class Mammalia; order Rodentia; family Octodontidae; genus Octomys; species Octomys mimax. The sequence continues at coordinate 12,703 of NDGM010970464.1, forward strand.
CTCATCAGCAACATTCACCGTACCCCGCTTCTTAAAGGTATTCATGACAGAGGACTTGCAGAACTGCTTCAGAAAGTAGCGAGGATAGTGGGATCGGTGTGTTCAAAGTTAGGCAAATATTCCGAGAGGGATTCATGGCAAGGTGTGTAATAAATTCTGTTTAACATCGAAACATTCAGAGTCTATTTCTACCACTCTCTAATGGAGCCCTCACTCCTCTCAAGAGGCTGGGAGGCAGCCACAGTGCTTAGTCCTGTGGACTGATGAGAAAGGGGCTTGGGAGGCTGAGGAGGATTCTCAGCGCGCGGGAGAGCTGGAACCTGAACCTGACCCTGCGGAGTCCAGGGTCCTTGCATTCTGGTCCCACTGCCTGTGCTGACTTTTCTTCCCTTCCTTGTGGTGCTTCAAACCTGGCAGCCACTGTGCTCCCCCAAGGGCCTGGGGTTGGCTGCTCACAGCACCTGCAGTGGAAGTTCTTTCTGGTAACCGTGGAGCTCATCCTTGTCCTGTCGGGATGAGCTCAGAAGTTGCCTTTGCCTTTAGTTGGGACCCTCAGCCCAGCATTTCTGCCCCTCTGGCCCTTATTGGGCTTTGCAGAGCATGCGTCATCATCCCACATTGTGTACTTGTGTATCACGTTGCTTGTTTCATTTTCTCTCCCTTCTTCTCCCCTTCCTTGACCGTCCCGTTCCTCCCCTCTTCCTCCATTCTCCCCTCCCTCCCTCCCTTCCCTCCACTGCTTCCTAGAACCTCAGCTCCACGGAACTGGGATGCTTGTCTGCTTTTGTTCGCTCCTGTATCGTCGGCATTTGCGGCATTGCCTGCCCAGCAGCGGATACCCAAATGCTTGTGGATGGCACGAAGGAATTAACAAATGCCACAAAATAAAACCAACCAGGTAAAGATGCTCAGTATTCATTGACACCTTTGTTCTAAGTTCATTGAAGCTTTCGTTTTGTTGCTGGAATAAGGGGGTTTTTGTTGTGCTGTTGTGGGGAGGCTTGACTTCCTTCCAAAACGCTTGGCAGGAGGCTGACTGCCTGCTCATCAGCAGGGCAGAAGCTCACGAAGGAGGGCACCCACACCGTCATCCAGCCCATGTGGCTGCGCACTGGTTGTTTTGTGCTTTGAATGTAATCTCCTGTTTTTCCACAGGACTATAGAGCAAAACCAAGGTCTTTCCACTGAGCTATATCCTCAGCCCTCTTGCTTTTTTTGTTTGTCTGTCTGTTTTCATACTAGGAATCAAACTCAGGACCTTGAGTTTGCCAGGCAGGTGTTGTGCTACTGAACCATATCTCTGGTCCCCTTCTTCTTGCTTTATTTTGAAATAGGATCCTCCAGATTGCTCAGGCTGGGCTTGTAGTGGTGCTCCTCCTGCCTCAGCCTCGCAGACAGCTAGGATTGCAGGTGTGCATCACTACACCTGTTGAGATCCCTCAAAACTGCCCTGGGGTTACACCTTCTGTTTTGTTAGCTCTGCCTTTCTTCTCATTGATTCTCATTATATATATATATATATATTTTTTTT
>NDGM010970484.1:0-13025 GCA_002564305.1 Octomys mimax
AGGAAAGATGGAGTTTGGAGCAAAGAGTATTGACCAGTGTCCATGTGGTCCATTGAGAGGCCTAGTCCCAGATATAGAGAAATGGAATACAGCAGAAGGTCTGAAGGCAGAGACTGGGCTGGCTTTGAGGTCTGCACAGTATAGAATAGCGAGAGAGGCTACTATCAGAGAGGAAAAACCAGGGACCAAACTGAAATCCAGAGAGACAAGGCAGCCCAGTGAGTTACTGATCTGTTAGTTGAGCTGAACACAGGCAAACCTGGCACCAGCACCTGGAATTGAACTGGGATGACAGGCCTGGGCAGAAGAAGACCAGCTGGAGATACCAGAGGCTGGTGAGGGTGAGGGGCTGCAGGTAGGGCTTGGTGTAGGCTTTCCCTCGATCTTGATCATTCTGTAGGAGGTGAGGGAGAGCAAAACAGTAGTACCCCAGAAAGTGCTAGGTGATTGAATGGAGTTGTTATCTGGATGTTCCCCCACCAAAACCTCATAAAGTCATAGGTAGGGCCTTTCCAAGGTGGCTGGATCCAGGGTGTGTGATACTGGAATCAAGCATGTGATGCTGGCATTAATTGTATGGTACTGGGAGCTTAAGAAGGATACATACACCCTGGGTATGGATGGCACCACCCAAAAGGATGTTGGCCTGGAAGTGATAATAGGGAGAGGCAGGCTGCTGCCTTGCTTCTGCTGCTGCTGTTGCTTTCTGCCTTCTGCCTGCCCTGCTTTGCCATGAACTATTTTTCCTCCTTGATGCCTCTCTGCCGTTCCACCCTGCCTCAGAGCCAGCTGACTATGGGCCTCTATAAACTGTGAGGCAAAATAATCTTTTTCTCTTCTAACTTTTTTTTTTTGGTGGTACTGCAGATTGAATTCTGGACTTTGCACTTGCCAGGCAGGCCCTTAGACTGCTGAGCTATATCCCCAGCCCTCCTCTTTTAACTTTGGTTGTTGAGTTTTTGTCTCAGCAATGAGAACAGTAATTAAGACAGAGGTCAACACAAAGGAGACTGATGCTGGATGGATAGTCAGAAGAAGATTCAGGAAGGAGGTAGAAGATGCGCTACGTGCCTCCTAGCCAGGGAAACAGTCTGGACAGTGTGCAGTGTTGCGAGAGTCCTGGAAGGAAAGAGTGAAGGTCTTCCCAGCAGATGAGGGGCACGTGGAGGTCTTCATATCAAATGGGGAACGTGTGGGAGTTGTTTCATTAGGCAGAGAACTCAGCAGCCACAGGAGGGATATTGGAGCCCCAAGATCTGCACAATTAGTCCAGGTTAGAGTGAGCCGCTGCTTGGCATCCAGGATATAGGGGCTGATGTGCTGTGCAGTATAGGTGGGTGGGCCATGGGATCCTAGTCCCCACCAGCACCCACTATGCAGAGCCAGGGCTTTGACATGATGCCTGCAGGCCTTATTGGAAGGACACATGGTGATGGTGTCTCGTGCACAGCAGAGTGAGCACAGAAAGTGACTGGCCCTTTCCTGCATCCATGGGAACAAGTTGAACTGTCCTACCTAGGCCAGCAAGGACTCAGCCACTCTCTTGTAGGAGGGGGCAGGCCAGGCAGCGGCAGGCTTTGTGGGGCCAGCCAGCTGAGAAGGCTGTGCCTCTGAGGTGCTGCCCTGGCTAGAGGGTCTGGAAGCTCAGGAATCAGTCCAGTGGGTCCTACCCACCTAGCTGAGGGAGCTGTGAGGTAGGACAGAGCTCTTTGGTAGCACAGGTCCTCAGGAAGGACTGAGTGGCTCAACATTCATTCATTCATTCATTCATTCATTCATTCATTCATTCATTTTTATCTTCTATTCTATGAAGTGCTACACTAGAAATAGCGGGTACTGGTAGCAGATGAGGTTCCTGTGTGGCCTTGTGGAGCTTATAGGCTGGGGAGGTGGACAGGTAAGTCTTTCCTGATGGATAGCAGGGGGCATAAAGGGAGCTGAGAGAATGAGGGAGGCAGCTAGCATTGACTGGGGGCTGGTCAGAGGGCTGCCTGGAGGAGGCGACCCCAGGCAGATCTGGAAGGCCAGTAGGAAGGAGCCTCATGAAGTGGGTGGGTAGGGATGTCTGAAGAGGAGGAACAGAGACCAGTGTCATGCTGTGCTCCCAGGCTGCTGGAACCTAGCCCGTCCCTGTTCCCTTTGATCCCTGCTGTCTGCCTGATCATGACACTGCTCAGCTCTCCTTGGTGCCAGTGTCCTCAGGTGGAAGGGTGACTCTACTGTGGGGCCCAAGGTGGGGCCTGATGTGTAAAGCTGAAGGGTGGCTTGGCACTGATGTCCCAGCATATCCCAGAACCACTGGGGTCAGAGCATCTGCAGCTGCTGAGCAGGCTCTGGTCCTGAGGAGCCTGGAAAATCCCTGGCATGTTTGGAAGAAGGGCATAGCTGTAGGCCGTGGCAGTCAGGCTGCTGGGATTTACATCTGAGAGCCTGAGATGACAAATGTCCCTGGCTAGTTCCAGAACAGTAGAAGAGGGAGAGAAGCCAGGGCCCAAAGACCTGGTGCCAGGTGTGCACATGGGCTGGCTGGGGCAGTGCCTCCTCCTTGAACAGCAGCACCTGCCAGCAGTTTGGGTGTGAGGAGAAACACTGAGGTCAGCTTCCCTCCTGTCACTAGGCTCAGGGTCCAGTGGTTTAACTTGCTGCAACCCCACAGGGCACTTTGGTGCAGATGAGAGACCACACACGTTGGACATTAATGAGCCGCAGGCCCTGCAAGGTGGGAGGCAGAGATGGGGGTCCAGTCCAGCATGGCCTCCTGACTCAGATGCCTGTCCAGGCTCACAGTGTCACTGGATGAGCATCAGGCAGTGTGTAAATGCAGCTGCCTTTTCCAGAGAGTCATGGGTGAGCCTTCTCTGTGCACGTTCCCCTCAAGGCATGAACACAAGCTCTGGGTGCTCCAGAAACTGTCCCTAATCGATACATCGACATGCTAAGCTGCGTCTTGCCAGTGAGCTAAGAAAATTCTGATGAGCAGGAGCCAGTGTCCTGTCCCCAACAGGAAGGAGTGTTTCTCACATTTCCACCCTCCTCAACCTGCAGCAGGCCTGGGGCAGGGGAGGGAGTGGAAATGTGTCCTTTGGTCATCCAAATTATTTAGGGAGCTGCTGGCTGGAAGGGCTAACTCGATTGCCTGACTCTCTTCTGCTGGGCGTTCTTCTGGGTCTGGAAGTTGCTGCCTCATTGGCCAAGCAGCCCAAGCTGTCTGTGATGGAGACAAGTGGAGCATTCCAGGAGCCTGAATGGGTTGGGAGTTGGCCCCATGGTTCTTGTCTGTTTCTTTTGCCCTGGTGTCTGAATGCTCCTCCCTCCGTGGGCTTGTCTGCTGCATCAACCCATGGAAAGGGGATTTGAAAGGGTAGATGGGAGATTTTTGTCTGCACTTTGGCTCTGGGAGACTGATGGCCTGTAAATCTCAGGGAAGTCAACAGTGGAACTTGAGGATGCATGGGGCAGGCAGGGAAGGGCCTGAGCAGGAGATCTAGGCAAAGGGTAGCCGGGGCTCTGCAGTACCTTCCTAGAGTATTGCTGCCTAATGTCATAGAGCATGTGGATGGAGTGGTAGCTCCTGGCTGATACTGCAGGGTGTTGCAGGTGAGAGGTCAGGGGAGGGAGGGCTCTTAAGTCCAGGGGGCTTCCAGCCTCCTTGAGCTTCATCAGGGACTGAGCAGGGGATGTTGGAGGGATACCTCAGAGACACCCTGAGACTGTGAAGCTGTGCAAAGTCTTAGTGAGAATGAAGATCTGGGGTGTGTTCTGGCCTTGTGGGTAATTAACCAGGCAAGTGAGTTGTAGGGTCGTTATGGGATTATATAAGGTTAATTATAGCACATTTCTAGTCTTGAATACATATTGGGCATCAGGCCTGTTGCATCTCCCTCCATCCTGGAGGTGAGCAAAATCTCATTGCATGGAGAAGTCAGACGAGGCCTTGGGAAGGCCAGGAACTTGTCCATGCCTGTAGTCTGGTGTCGGGACATGGTCTTTCCCCCACCCCCCCGCGCACATTGTGTATGGCTCTACAGTGAGTTCCTGTGCCCCAGTTCACACCTGGCACATAGAAGTGCTCATAAATGTTAGCAGGATCCCCTCTAAGGTCTGCCTACCCTCCACCCTCTGTTTCCAGTTAGCTCCACGCATGCTTTCCGGGTCCTCCTTTGCATCTGCTGCAGAGGCTGAATGAATATTTGTGCTCTCTTTCTGCTGGGCAGCTCTGTGATGGGTAGCAGCTCTCCACCTGGTGGCTACATTTCCCAATACCCAGGGTGAGGTCATGCAGTGAGTTCTTAAAGACACATGTTGAAGGTGATGTGTTTCACAGATGGGTGCCTCATATTTATAAAGAGGACTCCAAGGGCAATGAGGGGCCACAGGACAGATGGGCCTGGGGCCTGAATGAGCTGGGGAATGTGGGCTGGCTGGGAACATGGACATGCATGTGACCTAAGGCCTCATGTATTACCTTACTAGGTCACTGAACAGCTAGCAGCAGCTAGCATGGCATTACTAATCCAGAGGGCTTCAGATATGAAACTGAAGTTTTCTCTTTCATTTTGGGACTCATGGGAGGAGGAGAAGGAGGAGGAGGAGGAGGAGGAGGAGGAGGAGCAGGAAAGGAAGACACAAGAGAGTTGGAAATCAAAGTGGGTCATGCTTTCAGAGAAGTGGGGAGGGACTCCGGGAGCCAGAGGAGGAAGTCTTATCAGGGGATCAGAGAAGAATTCAGAGATGTGGCCAGGAAGGGGACATGTCAGAGCTGCTAAGGGAGAGAAGCCACTCAGGCAGAGAGCCCCATCTGGGCAAATGTAAGAGCTGAGGTCCAGATGTTTCTGAAGATTTGGGGGACTAGCTTGGGAGGGCAAGCTAGGTTCTGTGTGGGGCCCCCCATTGACAAAGGCATGGTAGTTGATCTTAATTAGTAACTTGATTGGCTTGATAGATGCCTACCTTAGTAAAGTACACTCCTGAGTATTTTGGGATGGGAGTGTGGGAGGGAAGTATGAGCTTGGGGACTCTGTCTGGTCCCTGGCCCTCTCCTCCCTGGCTTTTCTTTGTTGCTCTGCTTCCTGACTGCTGTGAGGTAAGTGGCCAGTCTTTGGCCAAGACGCTGCTGCCTTGGAGCCATCTGACCATGGGTGGAGCCCTCTGAGCCAAATGAACCTCTGCTCCTTTAACTTGCTGGGTTGGGCCTTTTGTCCTAGCAACAGGAGGCTGACTAAGACACAGGCAGAGCATGATGGATACCTTGTCCTTTAGGTCCCTTCAGTGGCCATGTTGTAGCTATTAGAAGCAGGAAATGTTAGTGAGGGGAAACCGTAGACAAGGGGGCTGGTGAGGAAGGGAAGAGTTCAGTGTGAAAGGTCTCTTTGCTCTCTTCTAGGCTGTGTAGAAACAGGAGCCCAAGGCTAGGTATGGTAGGATGGCAGGGGGCAGGAGGGAGGAACAGTGCCTGAATGTTGGCCCCAGGTGGAGGAAGTTCCTGGCATCCATGTGGGTGCTGAGTTGGTTCCAGGGCTCTGCATGTTTCTTTGATGTGACCTGGGCCTGCCATAGCATGGGCAGGTACCTTGGGGCCTGCTGAGTAATCAAGGGTCTGCAGCGGCCATGCTGGTATGGGGAGGGAGGCACTCTGTAGTCTGGACACGCAGGGCACTGAGGCACGGAGCGTGCTAAACTCAGCGTTCTCTGGTGTTGCTTTTAAAACGTCTATAGAAGGTACTTTGCCTGTTTGCATTTACGAGAGATCTGCCTTGCATATAGGTTTCAAAAATATCTTGCAGATCTGTGCTGGGCCCTGTGGGGACAGGTTGGGGGATGCTGTGTAGGACTCGTAGGTCCAGGACATAGACACAACAGAGGACAGGCTCCAGTTACCACCAAAGGAATGAAGCAAGGCTTGGAGAACTTGTGGTCAGCTGGGAGGGACAGTGAGTCACAGCCCTGGAGGGCAATAGCCAAGGAAGAAATTATTAGGACATGACGGAGATGCTGTGTGCATTCTCAGTTCTATGAGGACCTTGGGGTTCCCAGGCAGAGGGCACTCCTGGAGGAAGACATGGCTCCTTACAGACCCTACTAACAGCCACCTAACCCTCTTGCCAGGGTCTCTCTCTAAATGTTCTGCCATTTTCCAATAGCATACCATGGGTGCAAGCTTTCAACAACTGGGTCTTTGGGGGCACAATTAGATAGAAACTTTAGCCCACACCAGTATGCATCAGTTACTGCTGCAAAACAAACCATCCCTAAACCAATTACTGAAGGTATTCATTATTATCTTGCCCATGTATGAAAATTAGGGATCGGAACAGGGCATGGCAGGAGCTACATGTCTCTGATCCATGGTGTCTTTGGGGGTGTTGATCCTGGGGGCTGCAACCCTCCAGAGGGATCTCTATCCTATCTGTGGCTGAGATCTATCCGTTAGCTGGCAGTTTAGTGGGGCAGTCAGTTGGTACACGTGACTTTCCCATGTGGTCTGGCCTTCCCACAAAGTGGTGGCTCTCGGGTGGCTGGCTTTGATGGTGGCTGTATCAGTTAGTGCTAACTACAGAAACAGATTCAATGCAAGATATATAAATATATAAGGACTTACAAGATAGGCTTGCAGTGGCTGCCAGCAAGTCAGGTGTAGAAGACTGCAGACGAGGTGGCTGTGTGCTGGAGACTTGAGGGATCCAGTCCAAAGTCAGAGGCCTGGAGCTCACTGTCATGTCCCGTGTGAGTCCAAATCAGGAGGCTGCAGGGGTTGCGCTGGGGGGCTGAAGGATTTGTGCTGAAAGCCAGGGGATGCAGGTGAAAGGTTGAGCTCCTCCAAGGCAACAGATGTGCCTTTCTTCTTTGTTTTCTTTTTATTCTGTTCAGGCTACAAACCTGTTGATTGCTGCCACTCATACCTAGGGTGGGTCTTCTGTCTTCAGTAATTCCCTTCAGCCGCACACAGAACTGCTCTGGTCCAATTTAGTTGAGCGTTTCTTACTCAAATTGGCACAGTTAACTGATTACAGTGGCCCAGAACTCCGTTGGAGAGTATACCAGCTAACAAGCATAATTACCTCTTAGGACCTAGGCTTGGAGACACAGTAAATGCCTTGTGCTCCCTTCTACCTATGACAGGCCAGCCACAAATTCTCTCCTCCCCTGGACTGGAGGGAAGGAATTAGACTTCGTGTTGATGGAAAAAGTGGGCAGGTTCCAGGTGAGCACAGGCAGCAAATGCGTTGTGGTGATGTTCAGACTAAACACCCGGCTGCTCGTCATCTCACTGGATCCCTGTGGTGACTCAGGGAGGTGGCAGTGTTATTATCTCGACCGTGCAGATGAGAACACCAAAGCTTGGATGGTTGGCCATGGGCTCATGGCGTCTCAGGTCTGACTCCAGGCTAGCTTTCACATCCCACTCCACCGTATTTCACAGAGTGCCTTTCTGTCCTGGGGGCCAGTGTCTTGGTCAGCTTCCAGCTGTCTCTTGTGCTTCCTGTTCATGGGGCACCATTAATAAGCTGTTATGCCGCTCACTGTTGTTACCCCTTTGGGGGGGGTCCCTGTTGTTTCTGGGGATGGGTCCACCTGCCAAGCCCCAGCTGTGAGCTAACATTGAGTCTGGAGATCTTCAAGAGGTCAGAATAGCAGCTCAGGAGGGTCCTGCCTGGCCTTCCAGGACCACACAGTGCCTCAGGGCCAAATTCAGGATTAAGATTTGTTTTCCAATGCCAGTGGGGGAAGAAGGAACATGGAGGGCAGAGAAGGGACTCAAACATGATCAAGGCTGATCATCACTGTCCCTTGTAGGCAACTTGAATTTAAGTCCTATGAGGGTGGCAGCAGGAATCTTGTCTCTGGACTTGGAAAGGCATCAATTTTCTGTGTTACAAGAGGTGGCAGTATTATCATTTCAAGCATGCAGATAACACCCAACATCTGTGTCATTCCTATGTGAGTATTTGCAGGCCTGTTTCTTCTTCGGACCTTTCTCACAGCCCGGCGATAATTCTAACTCTCCCCACTGACACTTCCTCTCCCTTCAAAGGTAAAACTGGAAGGATTTGTATGGGAACAGTAGCATGAGAAGTTTTAATAATTTTTATGGACATATAAAATATGATATGTGTTGATGGGCAAAATGTCTATTAATAGGAGAACTGAATAGGGTTAGATGGAATACAGGATGTCCTGTTGGTACATTCAAACTCAGATGTTTTAGTGTAAGTGTACCCCACAGTTATAGAGGGCATATACAATGCATATATGGTGAGGTACCACAAAGAGCACAACTGTTTGATCAGTGACCAGATCAAGAAATAGAAAGTTCCAGGCGTCAAAATACCCTTTGTATCAACTACCTGGACCTCCCTCGCCAGCTTCTTTTGCCCATTGTTTTCAAATATCATATACAATGAATGAAATCATCTAACCTGAATTTTTTTGTGTCTCCTCCTTTTTGCTCATTATCATGTCGATGAGGGTCTACTGTACATCTGTAGTTCATTTCAGGAAATATGTTGTGTGTAATACACTTGCACTAAAAACACTACTGTTGTTTGTCTAAAATTCTAATTTAACTGGGCATCCTCTTTTATCTGGCAATCCTGTTCTATTTTCCTGTCAATGGATATTTTATAGACTTAATTAAGGGCTATTTTGAATAGCACTATGAATATAGTACTCTAATATGTGTCTTTTGGTGAGCATGTGGGTTTGCTTTGGGTATTTACCTAGAAAAGGAATTTTTAGGCCACTGGGGATGTGTGTATGTTTTAGTATATATGTCATGCAGGATGCCAAATGACACCCTGCCAGGAGTGTGTGAAAGTCCCACACTTGCCAATACTTGGCACTTTCTGTATTTTTCTTTTAGTCATCCTAGCAGTGTGTTCAGCTTTAACTTCACTGTAGTTTTAATTTGCTTATTATTGAGGATTCATGACATAGAGCACCTTGTCACATGCTTGGTAGCTCCTCTTCTGTGTGGAGTACCTTTTCTATTGTGTTGCTTGCTGTTTTGTTGGGATTCCTGCCTCTTAAAAATGTTTTTAGGCATTTGTTGCATAGTTTGGCTACCAGTATTTGTCAGACTCATGTCAAATATATTCTCTTGGGGGAGAGTTCTGTAGGGCCGAAAGAGGAATTCTGGCTAGTTGTGTGTCTTGTTGGTAATGTGGAGGAGGAGCTGTGTGGAAAGTGGTTTAATAAGAATTGCTGTGGATGAGGAATGGGATGTCCTCTAATGATCTTTGTGAAGTATAACTGGAAACTGGGCCATGTTTCTATGAATGCCTGATTCATCCTGAGATTGGACCAAGTGGAGCCCTGACACAGTGGGATCTTGGCATGAGGGCGCAGACAGATTTCCCTTTGTTGAGCTTGTGGTGTGTCTTGGGAACTTTAAACTGGAAAGTGCATCCAAAAAATTTGTGTCTGCAACAAAATATCTGAGGCAATTAAGTTGTGAAAGAGAAAGAGCTTTTGAATGCATACCTTGGAGGTGCAAGCCCAAGACAGCTGGTCACACTGGTTTGGTCTTTGGTGAGGGTGGCAGATGGCAATGACAGGGGCACATGTTGGAGTGTGTGATCACAAGCCAGGAAACAAGGCAGACTGAGACCTGGCTCTCACAGTCTCCTTTGAGGGCAGAAGCCCCAATGATCCAAACACTTCCCATCTGTTCTTCCTAAAGGTTCACAGGCCCTCTTGATACAACCACCCCAAGGACTAAATCCTTTACACATGAATCCTTTGGGGGACACTATTCAAACCGTAGCAGTGTGCCAGCAGTGACCCTACGGCACACTTCCGCACCTTCAGGCAGGGGTCAGCCCAAGAGAGTGGAGATTTTCATTTCCTCATTCAGGGATAAATATCCAGAACACACATTTGGTAAGAATAAAATGTTCAATATTTGAACATTAGTGGCATCTAAAAATTACATTTAATTCATAAATCAAAACTGCACAGCAGGTGATATTTATGGTGATTCTTGCTAGAGGATATATTAAAACTTGTAAGAATTGTAAATGATGTAACACAAAATGCTACACTTTCTGGTCATAATTGATGACTTCCTCTTGGATGTATTGAATAAATTAATTTCATTGCTATACAGATGACATTAATATGCTTTTATAATTAATTTAGCTCTGAAAACTGCTTGGGGTGCCGGGATTTCATCGGAGGGAGGAACTGCCTCAAGGAAAAAGGTGTACATGAAAACCAAATAAAGACTAATACTGTAATAGGAAACAGCGGGCTTGGCGTGACCCTGTCATAGAAGAAAATACATCAAGTTATTGCTCAGAGGGTAATTGTGTGGAGGGAGTGACTGGGTGTGTGTCAACATTGCTGCATTGGCACTGGGGTTTCTTGTGGAAACAGAAAGGAATCATCAGTAGGAATCTTGAGCTATTTAACATATAAGCCTCCCACTTCCAAGGCTGGCCTCAGTGGCAGGACTCTGAGGGCTCAGAAGGGGCATCCAGTGATCGAGGAATCCCTCTTCTTGGACAGTGAGTTCCCACCTTCCCCCTGCTAGTTCCTTACCCCAAAAATAACCACAAGTGACCCCTGAGTTCGTTCTTTCTTTTCCAGGCACAGTATTGTTTTCCTTATTCAGTGTGTCAATGGCAAAGGTTCTTTTTCACTTTTAACTTCCATAAAAGAGTGCAGGTTTATTGGTTATTCCCTAGAAAGCTAACAGATTCAGCCAGAATTTCCCCACTGGAGAGCGGCATGGCTCTCCACACTCTGTTCAGCCGAGTGGGGGAAGCTGTACTCTCACAGACTAGGTGGGTATTAGGTCACTCATTGCTTTTTTAAGTTTCCCATTTTCTCTAAAAGACCCCCAAAGTGTGGGGAGGTGGTGTCTTTGGAGAAAATTCTTTTTGCTTTTATCTCGCCTAGGTTCCTGAGAAAAGAAAGTATATGACTTAGATATTTTCTGATTTTAAATGCCTAGCTCATTGAAAGCTCCCCCATCATTCTGATGCAGTCCTGGGAAAAGGTAATGATATGGTAATGATATTTCGCTAGTTCTGAGAAGCATGAGTTGAGCGCACTGCACACACACAATGAATGCCCAGGAGCCTATGTTAAACAACTGGAAAGATTAATCAGAAAGAATCCCTAAATACAATTTCCCTTGGCTTAATCAGTGAAGTCAACCCTGACTGAGTGCCAGCCACAAGCCAGGCTCAGGGAGTGCTGAGAGGGGCGTCACTGTGTGGTGCAGGAGATGTATGTGCATGTGCATGTGTGCAAGTGTATGACTCATGCATGCATGTGCCCACCTGTAGATGATGGGGTGTGTGAACATGTGGGATATTCCCATATGTGTGGATGAATATATGTATTTGTATGTGCATATGTTTGCCATTGTGTGCGGTTGTGATTGTATAAGAATGGGTGTGCATGCATGTGTCGGTGTGCATGGGTTATTTGTGACTGGGTATAGGCATATGGGGAGAAGAGAGAGAGAGAAAGAGAGAAAGAAAGAGAAGGAGAAGGAGAGAGGAGGGAGGAAGAAGAAGGGGTAGGGGGAGGAGGAGAAGATGAGGATGTGAATACAGAGATGAGTGGATGCTTCTGTCTCATGCCCAGGGCTCCTGTGGCCTTGTAGGGGGTGGACAGAAGCATTTTGCCTAGCATCTCTTCCTTTGACTTGTGAGGCCCTTTTTGATCCTCTGTATCTTCCTTTTCTTCTCTGCTTCCTTGTATTCTCACTGAACAGAATGGCTTGGGGCTCCTCACACAGCCTCCCAACAAGCTCAGCTGTTTCTATTCCAGAGCTGGCATGCTCACATGCACCCTCAGTGCCTTCAGTGTCCTTGGGCAGAATGGTAGTCACCATGGTGGCAGAAAGCTTCTGCTCAGCCACCTCTTCCTCATGCTACAGCACTTGGACACCCTCCAATTGTTCAAGCTGGGATTGTTTGAGTATCAGCTCAAACAATTGTGTCTTTTCTCTTCATGGCCATGGGGTCTCGCAAAAATGGGCTATGGCTCTTGAGATTAAAAGACTTCTTGATGTCTTGACTTGTTCTCTGACTGACTTTGCTGACATAATGAAGGCAGTAGGCAGAGACACCTTGATATAGGCTACATTTCCCCGCCCCCATCTTGGCCCATTCTTGTGAGAGACTAACCCCAGTACTTCAGAAGTGAGTGACTTGCAATTGAGGTTAAGACTTTAATGAGATCATTAGGCTTGGTTCTAAACCAGTAATGACTGGTATCTTTATAAGAAAAGTAGATTAGGACACAAAGAAATAAAGAAGGGAGATCATGCGAGGGCATCAGGACAAGACTACCATCTAGAAGCCAAGAAAGGAGAGAGGCCTCAGGAGAAACCAGCCTTCAGACACCTTGACCTTGAATTTCCAGCTTCCAAAATTGTGAGGCAATAAATGTCCTGTTTAAGCTGTTTCCTCTGTTCTGTTTGTCGTGGCAGCCTGTATTGGTTAGCTTTCCTGTTGCCAGACACAACACCTGATATCCACAACTGAAAGGAAGAGAGGTTCAATTTAGCTCATGGTTTGGAGGGTTCAGTCCGTAGTCAGCCATCCATAAGGCAGGAACATCATGGCAGAGTAAAGCTGCTTAGTTCATGGTGGCTGGGGAGCAGAGCAAGGATACAGAGGATACAGTGCTAGAGAGGAGTAGAAGAAGGACCGTGTGCAGTACCAAGGCCATGTTTCTATGGCCGGCTGAGACACACCCAGGAACACACTTTACTCATCTACTAGACCTTTCTTAATCCAATGAACCTGACTGCTTGGGATTAAGAGTTGCACAGCCACTGCTGACTGACAGGCATGTGGCCATCATAGGGAACTTGGACAAAGATCTTCTGCAGGCCGAGGGAGCTAGGAAGTAGATATTTGGCCCCAAAGGAGCCTTGAGATCACCTAGTCCTGGCTGACAGTTTTCTTTTTGTCTCTTGGGAGATCCTGAGCAACAGCCATCTGGCTAAGTCACACTTGGATTCTTGGTCCATGTGGTGTCTCATTTCTGCTGTGAGATAACAAACA
>NDGM010970521.1:0-12044 GCA_002564305.1 Octomys mimax
TACATATTAATACATGGAAATAGGATTAGACTCAACCAAAATGGAGACAATGGCTCCTCTTTCAAGGAGTCACCCAGGTTCAGTGACTACTACTCCCTGGTACTCCTTGGCTTTCTCCCTGCTTTGGTTTCCTTACTTGTTAGGAGCACTTAAAAAAGGAGGATAGAAATTTACATGTTCCACTTCATCATTTCACCTGAACCAGATGTGTGGCCATAAATAAAGCATAATTAATGAGTCTTAGTAGATAATTTTACATTTCAGAGAATAAAGGGACCCGCATAACCACAGGCATTCAAAGTATTAACGACACGGAGACATAGCAACTTTAGCACAGTTCTGCACCCCCCACTCCGGCTGCCTTTCAGTCTCACATCACCCTCCTTTTCGGACTCAAGTTCACTTAAGCCACACATGAGACTGCTTTCCATTCTGGAACACACCAATTCAGTCTCCCTCACCGAGCCTCTCCACTTAGAGTGCCTGTTCTCAGCATGCAAAACTCAGTCAACAGTCCTGTCCTCAGAATGGCCTTCTCTGAGCGTTCTAAGCATAGTAGCACCCATTCTGCTTGTGATGGCTCCTCATCTTTTCCTTCACATGTCACTATCTGTCATTTATTTGTTGTTTGCAGAATTCCTGTCCAGCCCCCGTTACAGGAGGAGTCTGGCCCATCTTCTTTGTACCATACCTGCAGCCCTAAGCCCAGCATTCAGTACTAAACTGTCAAACAGCAAATAGAGGCCTGCTGGGCTAGGCACAGTTCTTAGTGCTGAGGGGCAATCTAGTAATGAACACATACAAGGGTCCTGCACTTACTGCAATGAAAACTGACCAGTGAGAAAGCAGCTCCTCTCCCTCTCCCCTTCCTCTCACTTCTGCTCTCCCGACTGGGCCTCCACTCTGAGCCTCCACGTACAGGGACGCTATACGACTGTTCACAGCAGTACAAACCCTGCCCAGGCTTCCTCTACGTATGTTACTCATGGACATCCTGTCCACACTGAGCCCTCAAAACGAACTGAAGCAAAAGAAAAGGCAAAGCTAGTTTGGAATCTATAAGCTTAAGGCAACAATCAACCAAAGAGAAAGTAGAGAGGATGAGAATGTTGAACTACAGAAGGAAAGAAAGGATCCCTTTTTTTTGGCAAAGAACTGCTATGGTCACTAGTCAGCTTAGCTCCTTAAAGATAGGTACTGCCAAGTAAAGATCTTGGAGGATTTAAGTCAGGCTTATGTATGTTTAGCCATAGATAAAGCGGAGCTAATCCTGACAGAAAATGAAGAAGCCTGTGCACATCTGGCCAGTGTGCATGCTGGAAACAAAGGCCTCCAATCCCAGTGCAGTCAAGGGCAGGGGAGGGCCAGCACGGCTGGCACCCCGCAGTTGTTGGCAACAGGGGTCCCAAGAGCTTGCTGGGTTGGCACCGGGAGACGCTCAAATTGTGGCTGCTGGCAGCCACCAGAGCCGAAGCCTGTTGTGCAGCCCTGACTTTCAGCAGCCAGGGCAGCTTTCCAAAGGCACCCTGCTGGCTGGCAGTAATCTGAGAAAAGAAAAAGGGGGTGTGTCTACATGTGTACCAGCAGAGGGGCTCAAAAGTCCAATTCTGCAAAAAAACACTTCATTGTCTCCAGCATAAAATACAGACATTCTCAGACCAGCTTAAAAGGCTAGAGGGGGAGGGAGGGGGGAAAGTGAAAAAGGCTATGTCCCCCATTTTTTATTAGTGTATATTTGTTTTTGTTGTTTGTTTGTTTGCAATACCAGAGACTGAGCTCAGGACCTTGTGCTTTCCAGGCAGGCACTTATTCTACTGAGCTATCCTCTTGGCCTGATCATTAGCATATATTTGGCATACAAAATAGTTACGTTTATTTTTGGTAATCAGTACAGATATATAACATACCCTAATCATTTTTGATCCTTTTATTATTCCTCTTTTTTTTTATTATTCCTCTTTTAGAAGGTCATACTATTGCTTCTTGGCCTTTTGGCTAAGATCAAGTATAGAAGGTCATACTATTCAATGAAGATAAAATACTTGGGTGTTGGAATTATGGATAACTTTTCACTTTCTTTTGAATTTATAAAGAATCTATATTGCTTTTATCTTTAAAAAGTCTTCTTTTTCTTTATTAATTTGGTACAGGGTCTCACTACACAGCTCGGATTCACAGTGATCCCCCTATCTCAGCCTTCCCAGCACTGGCACTATAGGGGTACACTACGATGTCTGGTTTCAATGGCCAACACAGCGCACCCAGGGCACGGCATGTGATACCAGGATCAAACCTGAGTCCCTGCACTTGCCAGGCAGGCACTTAGACCACTGAGCTATCTCCCCAGCCCTACTGCTTTTATCTTTCAAAAAATAAAACCATTTTTTTGGCGGAACCAGGAATTGAATTCAGGCCCTTGCTCTTGCCAGGCAAGTGCTTATTCTATTGAGCTATCTCCCCAATAAAACCATTTTTCATTTAAGATGGCGTTAAGGTTGTAAAAGCAATGCTAAAATATGAGTAGTGAACAAAACTTAATGTATTTTTTTTTTCCACATCCAAAGGCAGAACTACAGAAACTAGAGAGAAAACAAGAAGTACTATTTGAGAAAATGGACTCCTGCCCCTCACCCCACTGTGGCTGAACCAAGAGCCTTCACCCAAGCCCACACCTTTATTTTAACCACCTGGCTTTACTATCACAAACAGAACAGCTGTAAATACAGAAGAACTCTACGAGTAATCATAATAAGTTTGTGATAATATCTCATAAAATGTATCTATCTTAATACTTTGAAAAGACCACTTTTAATTCTTGGCATCCTGGTTCACTGAGATTTCTCAAAGCATGGTTATTTCCTATTTGTCAAGAAAAACGCCATATCCCTCAAATTTAATTCCTGTAAGAAAATCAAATGTACGGACTACACACATCCATCAGTCTGTCTACTGGTCAAATGAGCACATCCCAGGAACCACGCCATGAAGACATGGTACTACTGAGCTGCGGAACACAGCACGCTCACAGTGCCACCTGACCTCGCAGGAGCAAGGTAAGCCTCAGGACTCGGAGTTCAGAAGAGAGGATGACATATGCGGTGTTTTACTTCACCCCCTAAGGATTCAGGTAGCAAAAATGCTGACTATTAACACTAAGTACATATTGAAAATAATTATTTTTTTAAAAACTTAACAAGGATTTAGATACAGTTTTGTTACCAGATTAAATGTTTTAAAACTTCCAGTTTTTGGCACTTTTTAGAGGTCCTAGTATTACATATAAGGGGCTATACGCTTTCATGCCTAGCATTATACTCTACTTACATTACAAAACCCATAACAGTTCACTCTTTTACACAGCTTTCTTTGTCCTAGGTTTAAAGAATATGCAAATTGCTTACAAAAGCAGTGCTCTTTGATTTAAGATATGAAGACTTGGTTTCATTTTTTTCAGCTGGATGATAGGAATTTAGGTATTTGATATATTAATTAAGCCATTCAAAAAGACAAAGAATATTTCACATATACATGCATGGAAACATCAATTTTATTCTATTAATATGTACTTTTTATGGCTTTAAGTACCAACTTTAAAAAAAGAGTTTTCTATAGTAATATTCTTCTAAACTCAATCTAAATTTCTTAACACAAGAACCTGAACTGTAAGAGACTGTAAGAGAAGCGGCCTCACCCCTGTCACGGTGCTGCCGCATCCTCTCCACACTGTCAGAACCCCCTCAAGTGCCATCTTTCCCAAGCAGCAGCAGGAATGCAGGGGTCAAGCTCCCTGGCCTCGTCAGGAAGCACTGTTAGCCTGAGTTTACAACCTTTACTCAGCCTGAGTCACATTTACCACAGTCTCAATTCCTCTCCAGCGCTGGACTGGCAAGCCCCAAACAGATCGGCACATCTCAGTTCCTGGCTAAACAGCCGAGATCTTCTCACTGTAGCTCCCGCTGCAGGCAAAACTCACTGTTCTCACTACCTCAGAGCCCACCAGGGACCACAAGCAGGCAGAGGGAACACAGATAGGAGACATTCCAGCAGGAAGACACCAAGCTTGTAGAAGGAGACATTTCTCCAGCATTATTCACTCCTAAGACCCAAATTTTTCCATTACAAATTGTGAGAACGTTCTATGTTTTTGAAAGATAGAGATCTTTATAGTATTCTATACTTCACTATTTTCCCATGCAGTATCATCTTAAATTATTAAAACAGACTTATAAAGTTGGTAAGCAAATTCATCTCCACATTATAAAAGACATACTTTATAATTACCTTTGTGTCTCAAATCTAAACAGAGGCAGAAATAGAACCAGAACCTAGATCCTTGGTCTTTCCTTGACAGATCTAAATATAGACTATTCAGAATTTTAACTCATTTACTGGTACAGTTCTGTGTATCTTTTTTTTAATGTGTTTAGTACAGGGTCTCACTACACAGATCAGACTCGTAGTGATCCTTCCTGTTTTTCAGCCTCCCAAGTGCTAGGATTACAGGTGCTGGCCACCACACCCAGTCTCATTCACAGTCTCAGTGTGCCTCAGTGGTGGGGCTAGCATGGCAGGCCAGGGCAGTGTATCAATTATATAATATCAATGCATTTTTTTGATAAAACATATCTCATTTACATAGTACTATAATTTTCACTGACTGCTCTGTAGAGTACAAAAGCAAAGTCATCAAGCTAGAGTTTCCTTTGACCATTTCTTTGTTCTGAATATTATAATGCACATAATTTATACACTTCCTCACTTACCAACTGAGCTGCAGGAATAGAACTTGGTTACTAAACAATGAACATCTGTACATCTTACAACAGCTGGAATATCTCTAAAGAATCTAACATCCAAAAATTGAAGTTTTCTTGAGCAGCATTCAAATGAGACCTTCATTTGACCTTAAGAATAACAAGCCCTACTAAATGCCAAGAACTCAACAATTTGATAAAATACAATTTCAATGTCACTAGAAAATCCTGTGTCTTTATAATTAAAGCCGAAGAGGTAAGCACATGAGCTCCACTTTCAGAAGTATAAAACATAAAGCTTTTAGAAAGCATAAGAGAGAGGGTTTTGCTTTGTGCTTTGGTGACTTCACCTCTGGAACACTGACGGAAGACGCGGCAGACAACAGCAGAGCACCCGTAACCTGGATCAGTGAGGACGGCCAGCATCGAGGAATGAGCATCGAGGGCCGGCTATGAGCAAGGAGCTGAGCTGCAGGCTCTGAACTGTCACCTACTGTAACTTCTATGACTAACCACCCAGGATAAGCAAAATTAAACCTAAAATATCCACATTCTTTTAGAAAGACAACATACCTGTAATCGCTGAAACACTCCTGCCCGCAAGTTTCCGAAGCCGTAGGGGCACTGTGGATTCAAAGCACTTTCAGATGCTTCCTCATAAGGAGTCTGGTCAATTTCCCAGTCAAGCTCTTCATCGTCATCTTCTACTACTTCCTCAGAAACTTCAGAAGCACCTAAATGAGTTAAATATTTTCTGTCGTAAAAAAGCACTGAATTTCCTAGGCACACTTGGGGAAAAACAAGTAAGGAAGAAGGCTGCCCAGGGGTGCCAGACACACCAAGGGTAGGCACAGCTCCACTGCTCATGACAGCCCACAAACGGAGCAGCGCAAACGTTCACTGGTAGCAGGGAACACAACCGACCGCGGGGCATTCCTACAGGAGAACATGACACAGTAGAGGAACAAGACGGGCTTCTGCTGCAACACTGATGAACCTCACAAAACTCTGGTGAGTGAAAAAAGCCAGACAAAAAAGAACGTGGACAAATGAGACGGTGGTGGTGATCTCAAAGCAAGAGGGCAGAATAACTAGGAAAAGACACAGGTGGGATTTCCAGAGTGTTGGACATAAAGGTCCTGGTTTGTGACCTAACTGATACATTATTAACTATTTGAATTGGACCCTTCTGATCTAAGTGTAAAAGGATAATACTATGCAAAGACAAGAGTTTTAATTGGCAAAAAAATGTGGATGGTTCACTAGGGCTATTTATGTCTATTAACTATAACTTAATATACATATAAAATATATATGTATATATATAATACAATTTAATTGTAATGAGCTGCCTCACAGGACCATCATATCTTTTTTCAGAGTCCTATTCACCAAGTCTCTTTCCTCTAGAAACATACACTATCCCAGGTAATTTTATTTTTATTTCCTCTCAACCATAATAAATGTACCTATTTCTTCCACAAGTGGCTTAGCCGTCCTGGATTTTCTTGGTGCCAGAAGAGCAGTTAACATGTTCAGCCCTTCAAAATGTTGTCCAGGAGTTTCTTTGGGCAGTCGAATGGTAAAAAGTCCTAAAAGACAAATTTCTTTTATGCTTAGATACATCAAAATATTCAAGAACTTCACAATTATAGCTAAGAAATATATCTTCGCACTATATAAATCTGTATCAGAGAGCTCTGAAACTACGCCCTTATTACAGGTGATTTAAATTACAGATTTAAATCCTGACAGAAAAAGGCTCAAACAGGGCTTTCAGAAGCCGTGATTTCTATAAGAAACTAACCTACTCAAGCTACAGAATGCTTTAGTTTTACCGAGTATAACCTTAACCTACTTATACATTAAAATACAAGTTAAAACTAACACTTACTGGCCTGAAAAGATTAAGAACTTAGAACTGGCCAATAGTAACTTCTTTATAGAATACATTTCTGAACTGGGGGAAAAATCAGGATATCAAATCCAACAGAACATAGCAGTAGTTTAAACATATACAAAATATCGAATAACGTAATTGTGGCTTTCTAGGGTTTCTTTGACGTCTCAAGAGATAATCTCCCCACAGTCTGTATAAGCGCCCTGCAATTCTATCTACACACATCTCTTCTTCTCTTCACTGAGTTTATCAGCCTTATTCAAATTCCTACACAATTATAGTATTTACCGCTCATATACACTTTAAATGCAATCTCTGGTGCACTGAACTGTATCCCAACATATCAAACGTAACTCAACCCAAATACTTACACAGGCACAACTTCCCCAAACTCCATGTACTTTCAAAATTTAGTAATTTTATTTCAATACATAACATATTTCTAATTAAAAGCCCTATGTACTAGCCAGGCTGGTGGTCTCATCATACTTCATTATCATATCAATTCTGCATTATGAATGAAAACGGTATTACCAAACTCTGTCATCCCATTCTGTATCCTCATCCTAGCTCAATAGGGTCAATAAATGGCCACTGAATAAATTACACATGAGTACACAAGGCACTTTTATCCCAGATCTATTGACACAGGAAAAGGCAGTGGATTCTACAAATGGAAAAGCTCTGTAGCTAGTTAAAATGAGGGACTTATTAATCATAAGAAGAAAATTTAATTAGCCTTTAATGTTAACGTAGATCTACCTTAAAATTCAAGTTTGAAAACTGTACAGGATTCCTTTCAAAGGCTTATAATTCACATAAACTTTCTACAGTCAATGACTTTACATGTTCTAATTTTTACTTTTGAACACCTACAGAATGTAGAAGTATGTCTAAAAAATGGAAGCAAAGTTTAATTCAAACTTACTTTGAAGGACATTGTGAAACACATCAAAGAACTGAGGAAATTCTAACTGTCCAAAAAATCATGAATAATAGGTACAGGCCCTGGACATAACAAAAAAAAAAAAAAAAAGTCAGGGCTGGGGAGATAGCTCAGTGGTCTAAGCGCCTGTCTGGCAACCCAGTACCACATGCCATGCAGGCCTTGTGCTGCGCCGGTCACTGAAACCAGGTGTGATGGCACACGCCTGTAATCCCAGTGCTGGGGAGGCTGAGACAGGAGAATCACTACCAGCCTGAACTGAGTAGTGAAACCTGTAACAAATTTTTAAAAAACAAGTCAGAGAGCATGCTGCAATAGCAAGACATAAAGGTCCTTGAAAATCTTACATAGATCTTGAAAAACTTACATAGATCCTCTAACAGGAACAATGCAAAGAAAGACTATCAAAAACTCTAAAGATGGTACCTTTGTCTGCATCATAGGACCCCTGCTCATTTCCATTTTCTATAATTCTTCCAGGAAGGGTTAACCTGAAAATTTAACAAGGCTTCATGAAATACTGACATTATAAAACAGAAATAGGCACTAATAACAGTTTACATTTACCCACTAAAATCTACCTCTCACTCTAAAAGCGATTCCTTAAGAATAGCACATCATTTGCAGGAAAATGGATAGAGCTGCGGGTCATCATGGTAAGCAAAATAAGCGAGACTCAAAAACAAACAGTGTAGTTTTCCCTCATGGAAGGGGAGGCATACAAGAAAGAAGAAGGGAGACTTAGACAAGAGGAGGGGCATCAAGGGAAGGGGAGGCAAGGCAGGATATAATAGGGACAGGACATGATAAAAGTCTGCTCTATGCATGCAAAAAATGTTCCAATGAAACCCATTCTGTATAACTAATATGTGCTAATTGCGATGGTTGATTGTGTCAACTTGAGTAAGAGAAGCTCCACTAAACTGGCTCAGCAGCTCCACACGCAGGGTGTGGAAAACTCACTTGTCACCCAGATGGTATACAGGAGAAGTGAAAGAAGACAGATCTGCTTCGGGATCTGTTTCTGTTTCTCTGGATGATGTCCAGCTTCCACCTTCCCCTTGGACATCATCTCCTGGCTCCCACAGCAGACTCTTCCAGCGTACACTCCGCAGCCTTCCCTCTCAGACCCACCACCCTCCCGACACGGACTCACACAGGATGCTGCAGTGAGCTCCAGACCTTCAACTGAAACTTTCGGCCTCCAGTGTGCAGACAGAACCCGCGCTCTCTTCCACATTTGTCTCTGGGTGGCCACTTATATAACTGTATATCTTGTGTTATATCTAGTTCTCTAGTAAATACTAATACAGTAATAGCAAGTTTCGAGGATTAAAAAAGGAAATTCTAGAGCATTTCTTTCCAATTTTATCAAAGAAACGATAAGGGCCAGCCAGATAGCTACAGGCATAGGGGCTGGGGGTTCGATCCCTGGGCCTGCCATGCTGGCCCTGCCCCCGGGTCACGCTGGGACAGCAATTGAGACTGGGCATGGTGACACACACCTGTAATCCCAGCTCTTGGGAAGTTGTAAAGAGGCAGATTACTACGAGTCCATTCTAGTAGTGAAACCCTGAACACCCTGGAGACCCTTCCCTAAAAAAATACAAATAAATAAATAAAACAAAGAAATGATACCTTTCCCAACTAAGTAAAAACTAAAGATGACTCATCCTTCTTGAGTACCCCCCAGTCACCAATAAAGCAGAGGATGAAGAAAAGCCATAGTAAATACTAGTTATCACTACTGTTATAGTACTTCTCCTTTTTAATGAATAGGAGAATTATTTATACACCAAGTTTTTCCAAGCAGGTGCTCAATAAAAGTAGACTAGCTAGCTTCTAAAAAAGAGTTAGAAAATGAAAAACAATAAACAAAGCCAACTGCTTTTATAAGGCAAATTACTACTTAAAAAAAAAAAAAGCTGAAAGCAAGAGTTTGTAATCAAATCTCACTATTACTGCATAAGGATTTCCCCCTTTCATATCAAAGGAAAAGAACCCATTTCCCTGCTGTCACATGTACCCTGCTTCAGTAAGTCTTCCACTGAGGCGCCAAAAGAATTTTTCCAAAACAGCAATCTGACTTCCACACTTCTATGTGAAAAATCCTCTCAGCCACCTGACATTAACAAAATAAACTCATCGGTATGGCATATCAGATCCATTTCATTCCAGACTTAAAGAACCTCTTTTCCTCCCATGCCCTACCTCCCTGGTTTCCACTGAATACAGTTAAAACAAAAGACCTAGCAAATTCCTAAAGACCCAGGTCTTCTCCTTTTCAGAACCAAGTGCCCTTCTAAGTCCAGAATAAAGTTTATGGATAAATTAGTTTGTTATAATAGCTATAAACACTAACTTTAGTGTCACAATCTATATTGCCTTAACATTGCCATTTATTAGCACTCTAACTTCCTTTAGACAAATTAATTAACATTAGGAATCACACAATAGGTGCTGGAGAGATAGCTCAGCTGTTTAAGTGCCTGCCTGGCAAGCTCAAGAATCCAAGTTCGATCCTTGGTACCACATGCTGTGCAGATCACTAAACCTGGGCATGGAGACACATGCCTATAATCCCAGTGCTGGGGAAGCTGAGACAGGAGGATCAATATGAGTCTGAGCTACATAGTGAGACCCTGTACCAAATAAAAAAAATAAATAAAGGAATATCACAATTAACAGGACCTATCAGACTGCTACTATGAGAATAAAAGAAAGCAGGCTTACTAACAGAATAAGCAAGCAGTCAGAAAATGTGAGCTACTTACTTCTCCTAAATTCTTTGTAGGTATACAGCTAAATTATTCCTGTGTAACAGTAAAGCATAGCTGAGCATGGTGGTGCACACCACAACCCAAGCACTCTGAAAGGCAGTTCAAGTCCAGCCTGGGCAACTCAGTCACTTAGTAAGACCCTGTCTGGGAGGGGGAAAAATGGCGCTGGCACTCTCAGTGTGAAGGCCCTGGGTTCAATCACCAAGAAAGAAACTCAAACAAAACAGAACAGAGGAGAAAAAAGGAAATGAGGGGGAAAAAAAAAATCAACCAGTAACTCAATCATGTTTATTGATCTGTTTTTTGAGACAGATTTTCAACTCAAGAAGTGGGTCCAGATTTTTTTTGTGTTTGGGACACAGTAGTAAATTTTATTTTCAAAGACTGCTATCTCAAAGCTGGGCATGGCAGCATATACCTGTAATCTCAGCATTCAGGAAGCTGAGGCAGGAGGATCACTACAAGTTAGAAGCCATCCTGGGCTATATGGATAGATCAGGGGCAGTAAGAACTATACAGCAAGATCCTGTCTCAAAACAAACAAACAAACCAAATAAAAAGATTGCTATCTCATATTGCTAATGGCAACCACAGAGTCTGAATCCCCTCCCCTTAAAATTCAACCAGCTTCTGGGGCTGTTTCAACCAATGCCATAAAACAGAAATTAAATTATGTGCTTTCTGTAATTAGGTCACAAAAAGTGAAATGGATTCTGCCTTGCTTTTGAAAATGCCAGCCACTCTGTTGTTACTCTAACTTTGCCTAAAGAAACATAAACAGACCAAGTTAGAAAACTACACAGGCCAGGCACAATGGCACACATCTGGAGTCCCACCTACTTGAGAATCAGAGGCAGGAAGATCACCTGAACCCACAAGCTCAAGATCAGCCTGGGTGTAATAGTAAGACCATCCCTGTTTTTTTGTTTGCTTTTAAAAAGCCCACAAAGGTAGGCAGGCCCTCAGACCACATGAAGATGTCCAGCCATCTACTTCAGCCCTTATTTTACATCATTTCATCATAGTGGGGTTAGAATCTTTCAGCAACAAGAACCTTGGAATTGCCTGTGTCAGCGTGTTTAGAGGGTTCAAGGGAGAATTCCACAGATGAGCTCCCAAGGTTAAAGAACTTACAGGTGCAAAACATCGGCAACAACACCAGGCAGCATGCGGCAAAGCTTAGAGAGCCCAACAGCAAAAGCCTCCTGTGTCTTTATTGTATAATTCTTATACAGGTTGTTATCTCATACTTACATTTTTGTTTAGTGCTGTAACCAGTGCAAGCATGTATACCTGTGCTAAGTCATGGCTCTACAACTATATCCCACTGTGTACCTGCACTAGACAAGCAGGACCACATCCTCAGGTGTCCGTAGATGCCCGAGCTCACAGCCTGCTCTTACCAAATTCCTTGTCCACAGAAGCCAGGGCATATAACAAAATCGCTGGTGCTGTTTTACATCGTTTGATTGGTTATCCAGCAACAGATAACATACCAGGAACCCACAGTAAATAACAGGGAAACAGTCTGACCTTATTCACCATTTCAGTGATGTTAGTTACCTGCTCAAGGTCCAAAAAATAGACAAGATACACTTCTGAAAGATAAGGAGGGGCTGGCGAGATGGCTCAGTGGTCTAAAGCACCTACTTGGAACAAGCTTG
>NDGM010970525.1:0-14233 GCA_002564305.1 Octomys mimax
AGTTCAGCTTGTTCCAAGTAGGTGCTTTAGACCACTGAGCCATCTCGCCAGCCCCTAAATCCTGAAGTATTTCAAGCAAATTAAATGAAAAATGTTAAAAATAAACAAGAAATTGAAATGCTCCAAAAGACTACTTGTTTAAAAGAAAAGAAATATTTAAAGGAAAAACAAAAATATATATGAAATACATAGAAAAAACACCCCAAAATTATAGATATAAATCTAACCATATTAAGAATTACATTAAATGTAAATGGACCAGAATTGTAATCAAGATGTAGAAACTATAATACGGATAAGCCACAAATCCTTACATGCTTTTTTTATAGAAGAAACATTTTTGATTGAAAGACATACACGTAGGTCACAGGTCATAGATTCAGATTTAGTTATGTATGATGAATAAATCTAGATATCTAATATATAGCATCATGACTATGATTGAAATTGCAGCAATAATGATGCAATAATAATATTGCATACCATAAATTTCCAACATGATAGGTTTCACTTTCTATTACCATTAAAACATAAATGTATTTGAGTGTGTGTGTGTGTGTGTGTGTGTGTGTGTGCTTGTGTACATGTTTGTGGGAGGTTGTTTATGGGAGTGGATGGATATGCTAATTTTCTTGTTATGGCAACCATTTCACCATATGTATCTGTATCAAAGCATGCTGTATATTTTGAATATACACAATAAAAAAGATACAAATGAGTTTGAAGTGAACTAATGGAAAGTATAAATGGTCACCTTCAATAGGCTGTAGTAATATGTTAAAATCAGATACACAGACCTTGAAGTAGGAAAGCTAGAGACTAGAAGTCAAACTAGCAACAAAGAAGAATCTTTTATGACAAAATGGTTGAGACATTAGGACAACATGACAGTTTTAGACACATAGATGCTACCAACGTAACAACAGAGTTATACATACCTAAGTAAAAAACAACTGAATCAGTGGAGAAAGGTGAATCTCAAAAATCACAGTTGAAGATTTTGAAAATCCACTCACAGTAATGGATTGAAAAAGAAGGTAGAAAATGGAATGATGAATAACAAGAGTCAACAAGCAAGTCACTGTTGAAAACACTGTCCAGTCACAGCTGACTGTACACACTACTCAGACACACTTACAATATTATACTATACTATATAGTATAACTTCAACACTTAAAAATTTGAGGTCATAGAAAGTAAATTCTCCTATTGTATTGAACTTAGAGATCAGCAATAGCAAGAAATTTGGGGAATCTACCACTATTCAGTGTAGTAAAGAGGATTATCGGGCCTGGGGAGATGGCTCAGTAGAATAAGCACTTCCTTGGCAAGCATGAGGGCCTGAGTTCAATCCTCGGTTCAGAAACAAAACAAAACAAAACAAAACAAAACCAAAAAAATAGACAAACAAACAAAAACAAAAAAACAAAAACCAAAGGATGGTTATCACCACAACCTAGCAAGATTTTCCCTGGTATACAAGCACAATTGTATATCACAAATTAATGTGATATACTGCTTTAACAAGATGAAGGACAAGAATCAATCTGAGATGCAGAAAAAGTGTTTTACAACATTTAACATCTTTTACTGTAAAAATTCTCAACGAATGAAGAATAGAAAGATTGTGTCTTTAGCTAATAAAAACTTCAAACCCATAGTCAACATTATATTCAAATATTAAAATATGAAAGCTTTTTCTTTAAGACCAAGGACAAAACAAGGATGCCCTTTCTTGCTGCTTGTAATTAATGGAGTCCTGGAAGTCCTAGCCAGAGGAATTAGCCAATGAAATAAAATAAGTAGACAGTGTCCAATTTGGAAAAGGTATACTTAAAACACAGTCTTTTATATAAAAAATCTCTAGTCTCCATCACAAAATTGCACTGGTTTAAGACTAAAGATGAAAAATACAAAATCAATATATAAAAACCATTTGCATTTCTACACAGTAATAGCAAATTATCAGGAAGAACATATGACAATAATCTAAATTATGGTAGCATGGAAAAATATTTAGAATTAACTGTGAAGGTGAAAAATATTTGGGCAAAAAATCTAAAAAACATGAAAGAAATCAAAGATGACCTGTATAAATGGAATGACATCCTGCGTTTGGTGGTGTTTTTGCCTATGGCTGCCCAAACTCAGCCAGCAAAAGTGAAAACAGGCAAATGGGATTACATCAAATTCAAACTATTTTATGCCATTAAGGAAATAATCAGGAGAACAAAGAGAAAATCTATAGAATATTAGAAAATATGTGCCAGCCTCATCCAAAAGGGGCTTCTATGCTAAATATAAAAGAGACTCAACTCAGAAGCAAAGACAATGAAAATAACAACAAACAAATGACTTGATGTTGAAAATGAGCAAAGACTGTGACTAGGTGGTCCACATTCCCAATCATAAAAGAAACATGCATCAAAGCCACAAGAACACGTGGCCTCACGCGTGCCAGCACGGCTCCTAGCAGGGCGATGCTCTTGGTGGGGCTGGGAACTGCTCCGTCCACTGAGGACAGTGTCAGTCAGGTTTCTCAAAAGCTTGCAAAAGGAGCTGCTGGGTGACTCAGCAGCCCTATTAAGGGGAGATGAAATCAGCATCTCAAAGAGACCTCCAAGCTGTCATGTTCATGCAACATTTTTACAACTAATGTAAGACCTATGATCAACCTATGTACTTCTAGAAGGATAAAGGACAGGTGCACGCACAAAACTTGGTAGATGTGTGAAAAGAATGGAACATTACTCAGGCCTGAAGAAAAGAAAATCTTATTTGTACCAACACAGATGAACCTGAAGGACATTATACCAGATGAAAGGTGGAGAAAGACACAGAAAGGCAAATACTGTGTGGTCCCATTTACATATGGAAAACGTCAAACCTATTAAAGCAGAGATTATAATAGTGATTAAGGAGACAGAACGAAGGGGGTCAGAACTGGGGTGATCTTGCTTAAAGGACCCAAAACGTCTTTTATGCAAGTGAATAAGTTCTGGAGACCTAATCACAGTACGTGATGATAGTAACACTCTTTTGTATAATTAGACATTATTAAAAGACAATACTTAAACTGTTCTCAGCTAGAATAAAATGTTAGATGTGGCTAAGTGGTAGAGCTGTTGATTAGCTTGATTGTGGAAATTTCTTCATAACGTAGAAGTATATCACAGTCACACTATTATGTACAATTTATCAATCACACTTCAATAATGCTTGCAAAGAAGAACGAAGAAGACAACCCCATTAAACTAAATAACGTAGGCATTTTCCATAGGAGATGTATGCATGACTAATGCAAAGCTATAAATATGTATATGGCAGTATTAGAAATAAAACTAATATAAAGCAATCCAAATAAAACTGAAGTGGAAAACTTGCATGTACACTACAATAACAAAAGTCAAAAAGACACACAAAAGCGAAAATTCAGATGGCTGTTTAGATGCAACATATAAGGCACGATCCGTATACAAAGCGCTCTATCAGCTTTTTTGAGTTCTGCTATGTAGAAGAGTAGGCACATATCCTTGTAATACGATGTCTTTAGGTCTTGGGAAAATATCTAGAAGGGAACAGCTAGACCAAATGGAATCTCTAGTTCTAGCTTTTGAGAAATCTCCATACTGATTTCTGTAGTGGTTGTGTTAGTTTGTACTCCCACCAATAATGTAGAAGCATTATTTTTCTCCACAGCCTCCCGAGCTTTTGTTACTACCTGATTTCTTGGCTATTCTTTGTGGGATGAGATGGGATCTCAGTGTTGTCGAATTGCATTTTCCTACTGCCTAGTGTGTGAAGCACTTTTTAATATATTTATTGGTCATTTATACTTCTTCTGAGAAGTATCTGTTTATTTCAAATGCCATTTGTTGATTGTGTCTTTTATTTTGTGCGGATTATTCTTTAAAATTTACTTCAGATGTGTCAAACTGCTGAAATGTCGAGCTCACCCAATGTTGAACCATCTGTCACGTTCCCTAACACATTACTGGGGATCCGGTGCCTATAGTCTTCAGTAATAAAGGAAGGACGGTAACGGAGAATGAGAGTAGAGCATCTTTCAGTCCAGGGTATCAGGTCAGGCAGGAACATGGAGGCCAAGCACCCAGAAGACAAACTCTCTGGCCACAGATAAATCAGAATGGGAAAGAGATGACAAGAGGGACATCTGCGAGACCCTCTCCATCTAATTTTTAAATTGTTTGGCGCACACTATGTACATATGTAGGTGGGTGAGTGTGCTCTCTGTGTGTGTGTGTGTGTGTGTGTGTGTGTGTGTGTGTGTGTGCATGTGTGCATGTGTGTATGTGAAGAGAGAGAAACATGGTGGGGGTGGGTGATGGAACCAATGTGTGACCCATAAAACAGAGCAAAATGATCATCCCCCACTCAGCTTGAAGTCCAAGGTCCACTTGGTGTGTTTTCCATCATCCCTTTTCCCTACCCACCCCCAGGCAAGAAGTATTCTGAATTTTATGTTTACCACTTTCTTGCTTTTCAAGAATAGTTGTTTTATGCATGAATAATGTATCCCTCAACTATATATTGTCTTGTTTTGCACTACATAAAAACATTGTTAGAAAGTAAAAAAAAAAAAATCAATCAATAAGCTGGAGTTTATGGAAATGAACAGATTTTGCTCTGCAATAGCCGTTTTCAAAATAACAAGGTCACAACCCAAAGGATAGAAAAAAATATTTGCAAAATTCATAGTTGACTATGTTTGTTATCCACATACACAAAGAAGTTGTTGAGACTCAACAAGAAGCACACAAACAGTCTGACTAAAACTATGAAAGGTGGATCTCAACAGAACTGTCATCAGAGAAGATAACAGAGAGGAAGTGCACCCCAAAACACTCAACGTCACAATCACTAAAGGAATGTAAATTAAAACAATGAGACGCCCTACGTACCAGCATTGTTCATCTTCTCCTTGGTGGAACACAGTACCAACACACCTAATTTGAAAAGGGAGAGGTTTAAGTGGGTTCATGCTCAGTCTGTGTTTGTCACTTTTGTTGTTGCTGGGACAAAACACTCAAGGTTTATGTAGCTCACAGTCCATAGAAGTTTCAGTTTTCAGTTGGCTGGTTCCAAGGCAGCGGGGGCATGGCTGACAGGCAACCATCTACGGCACCCACCAGGCAGCAAAAGCAACAAGGAGGGAGAAGATGCTGCCTCTTATATACCATGCAGTCTACCTAGGGCAGGTGTAGCTCTCACACCCTTAATTCCAGCCATAATCGTGCCAAATGAATCAGTGGACTGATTTACTAATCACACACCTTTAATCCCAGCATCACACACTCTAGATTCAGCCACGTCTGAAATACTCCTGTGATAGCAAGAGGCTTTGGGGGGCATCTAAATCTCCTTTTTTGGTGGCCAGCTCAGCCCACCCTGGGAGTGGGGCTGGTATGGCATGTGGTGCCAGGGATCAAACCATGGTCTCTGCACTTACCCAAGTTCAACTAAGCAGACACTTTACACTGCTGAGCTATCTCACTGGCCCTGAGGGGACATATAAACACAGACCATAACACAGTCCAAATATGCTTAAGGCAAAAATGTTTTGGTGAAGGGCATGGTAAAGCAAAACTGCCCAGCTTATGGCAGTTGGGAGGCAGAGTAGGGCAACAGTACCAGAAAGTAGTAAGGGACCAGATATCCAGAGTAACACCACCATGACCCGACCATACGTACCCTTAACTGTGCATTATAAATCTAGGTGGCGTCCAAGCCAATTAAGTTGACAGGGTTAAGCTTTCCCACTGAATTCCACTCCTTATCAACTTGACACCTAGATGCATCTCCTTAAACCGCGCTTAAGCATTGCATAAATACAATAAAATGTTAAAAATCCTGCCTAACAGAATGCAATAATAGATTTTTGTTTAATAGAGTGCAATAATCCCTTCCCTAAACCCTCAAAAGATCCAATATCTTCAAAATTAAAGTTAAAGTCTCTTCTGAGGCTCAGGCAATCTTATAGCCAAGAACTGTAAATACTTATCAGAACCCAATCACACAATGCCAAGGTACATATCACAAGATAAATAGTCCCATCCCACTGAAGGAAGAGTGTTAGCATTAAGTTCTATGGTTCCATATTTGGCATGTGGGGCACATGGCAGTGAGTTGTGTGTTGCAAGAGGCCTATGAAGGTCCATTTGCTTGACCTTTCTGGTTTAAGCCTCTGCAGGATTTTCTTGGGCTGGCTCCACGCACAGCCTGCAGCTTTCTGAAGCAGACATTTCATATTCCTACTATTTCTGACTTTCTATGATCTCATATGCACCGTTGGATTCACCCTTATAGCTTCATGCACTCTTTTCTCAGGAAGTCCTTGCTTGGTCTCCCAAGCCTTGTTTTGAAATTTAAGCAGAAGCCTTTCTGATCTCATAACACTTGCATTCTGCATGACGTTTAAATCAGCAGTATGTGGACAATGCTAAAGTCTCCTTTCTGTGGACCAGTATCCAGGCCCCAGCTGACGATAATTGCAATTCTCTCCAAGTGCCTGAATGGCTGAGCACAATGAAGTTAATCCTGGAGAAACAACTCACTAGGGTAACCTTCTCCAGCAGGGGTTCAGGGGTTCCCTTCCTAAAAGGAAAATTTATAATTGTGCACCTTTGTGTCTGTGATGGGTCTTATTTCTGAGGTGGCCTCAACATATCTATATTCTTGTCCCTGTGCAAAATACTTGGCTTCTCTTTAATAGCATTAATCTGTTCAGCAGCCACACCTCCTTTAGCCTCAATTTTATACATAGTTCCTTTCGAGAAAAAATTTTTGCAAATTTTTTGTTCTGCTTTTTGCTATCAATTTGTCTGAAAGTATACAACAGTACACATTCACAGCCTGAATGTTGAACTGTCTTGAAATCTTCTAAGGTGGACCAACTAATCTATAGCTCTTTAACTCAGCCTTCTACAATATCCTAGAGTGTAAGAAAAATGCACACTTTTTTTTTGCTAGAGTGTAGCATGTATCAAGTCCAACTTTCAAAAGAACCTTCATTCCTCTTATGACTTGTGTCTAACTGTTTCCTCAAAGCCGCCAGCAGTTATAGGTGAGACTTTTTAGAGGTGGTTGGATCTAGACTGTGTGACACAGGGATTGATTCATGGTGCAGTGCTAGATTAACATGCTACAATTAAGGGTGCAGGTTATGCTACCCTTAGGGAAGGTAGCTTGGGTAAGATAACAAGGGACAGAGAGAAGCTTGTCATTTAGACTTGTTTGCTTTTGATGTCTTCTGTCTGCTGTGGGCAGTTTCTTCTCTGTGATGTTCCTCTGACATGCCACCCTGCCTTGGAGCCAGCCAATCATGACCTGAAACCTCTACAAACAGTGAGATAAATAAATCTTTCCTCCTTGAACTTTGGGTGTTGGATATTTTGTCTCAGCAGTGAGAAAAGGTAACTAAGACAATTGCCTAGCAAAAACATCCCAAGTCTGGCTTTAATTGTCTGCATTCCTATTCATATTGTGAGATGATTTTTTTTTTTTAATTGGGAGTCAAACTCAGGACCTTGAGCTTGTGAGGCGGGCACTGTGCCACTGTGCTACATCCTCAGGCTCCTATTCAGATTGTGGGTTTGTGATCTCCAACTGCTCATCAAGCTCTACTTATAACATTTAAAGCTTATTTAGTCTACATTTCTAAACACCTGTAAACTTCCCTCAAAGAGGTTGTGAGCCACATAGTCAAAACAGAGTCACACCAACAACCTCACTCCTGGCACTAACTTTATGTATCAGTTGGCTTTCCCATTGATGAGACATATTTTGCAACATGTACAATTTAAAGAAGAGGCTTAATTTAATTCACATTTAAGGGGATTCTGCCCATGGTTGGCTGACTCCAAGGCAGCAATATCATGACAGAAAGATGTGGTGAAGCAAAGTTCTTCAGTTCTTGACAGTCAGAAAGCAGAGCTCAATACATATAGGAACAACACTAGAGAGGAAACTTCTAGAGCTCACAGATAACACCCAAGATGAGTCTTACATGACCATTCAGACACATCTAGAAGTGAGCCTTATTAAAGCTCTAAGTGACTTCAAAGCCAGTAAAGTTGATCCACTTATGCTTAACCACCACTACCACTAGAATAGTTACCAAAGTTGCTCAAAGTCAGAAAGCTGATGACCTTCAAGGTTGGTGTGGGCAGGAAGAGGAAGAGCTCTCTCATTGCTAGTAGGAATACAGATCGGAAGAGTCATTTGGGGAGATATTTTGGCAGTTTCTCATATAATTAAGCACACTATTATTCTATAATCTCATAACCACATTCTGCGGTAGCTACTCAAAGAGGTGAAGACTCATAATCACACACAATGTGCACTTGGTTCACAGTTCTATTTAATTATCAGTTCTCAGAAACCACTGAAACGCCTTTCATTTGGTACATGGACAAGTAAATGGTGGTCCATACAGTTAGTGGAATACTATTCACTATGCAGAAGGAAAGAGCTGTTGAGTCATGAAAGGACATGGAAGAACCTAAAATTTATATGACTCAGTGAAAGATACTAACCTGAAAAGGCTGCACTATGACTCAAATTATGTAACACTTTAGAAAAAGTAAAATTATGAAGACAAGGAAAAGTTCAAGGGTGCTGTAGTTTGTAGTTTGGAAGGCAAATGAATAGGCTGAGCCCTGGATATGCAGGGCAGATTTCCCTGTGCCATATGCTAGTGGTGAATTCTTTATCATGTTTTTTTCCAGACTTAGATTCTGCAATAACCTGGGAAACCTCAGTATGACTACAGACCTGGGTGACCACAGAAGGAGATGTGGGTGGCGCTGGTGTGTTGAGATTGCTGGTCACAGGCTGTGCCTGTGTAGGAGTAGGACTCATGAAGCATCTCTGGACCATCCACTCTTTGCATGCTGGAAACCTAAACCTGATCTTTAAAGAAAATGACTGGAAATCCCAGTGGAGTCAAGGATGCCAGCAGCTCCTGTATACAGCACGGGAAGGGGCTTGGAACCAGCCTGGAGTGCAGATCTGAGTGCTTCCAGTGCTGCACAGCCCTGAGGAGAGGAACAACCCTGAGGAGAGGAGCTCTTCCTGTTGAATGTGGTCTGGTGCATGCACTTGCACTGGCACACGTGCACACGCACGCACGCACACACACACATACACATGTTCATCTGTATCCTCATCATTGGAAACACTGTAATTGGCATTTAGTCCAGAAGTCTGAGGCAGACTTCATATACCTCTCCAGCTCTGAATTTCTGCATAAGCAGAAGGACTGACAGAAGCATTGTGTTCTCAACACCTCAGGATGGACCTGTCTCCATCCTGGGCCATGACAAAAGCCAATGCCCAACACTTAGCCAGGAGCACTTCCTGTCTGTGTTGGTGGTACTTCAGGCTGTCCCTTCCCCCGGGAGGCTGTGGCTTGTGTCACACATCTCTGCTAGCCCCCTCCAACCACCCTCTGCAGGAAGGAGCATGGAGGTCCCAGCTCACAGTGCTCGAGCGTGCAGCCCACCAAGCAGACAGCTTCCATCAGCCTGCAGAGCCGGGGTCCCTCCTTGGGCTCTGTTCTTGCTGTGCTGTCTCACTGCACAGTCCCTTCCCACACCTTCACAGCTTACTTTTCCCAGCTTTCCTGCAGCTCTGACCCTTCAGGTCCACCTTGTGATTTTGCCACAGCTGAGTCTCTGAGCCTGGGCTATCCCTGCCTTCCTGCTCTACCTCACCTTACACTGGAGGTGCTGAAGAGGCTGTGATGGTCATCTTAGGCCCCTGCATATGCCAGCTCTCAGATTCAGAAGTCTCCATAGGCCCCTAGGCCCCCCTGTTCACAGGCAAAAGACCACCTCTCTGCCACCTCGAGGGTGGCAGATGTCCATCCGGGTTCCTGCTTACCTTGAGGGTTGGGCTGGGTCTCTGCTGCTCTGAGGTCACTCTTGGGCAATGTCTTTACTCAGGCAGAGAATGACCCTAAAACCTCCAGCTGACATAAGTCAGAAGGTAATGGCTACTAGAGAAGGTGTTGAAATGAAACAAATCATAACATTAGAGGAACAAGAATGTGGGCCAGAGTACCAACATTAAATGGCATAAGATGGAATACCAACTCCTCCCTGGAGGCTGAAAGCACAGCTATGCACAAGTAGTGTGGAGCTGCTGAGACTCAGTGAACCCTGGGATTAAAGGGGACAGAGTGGGTGCTGGAGACCCTGGGAAGATACCGTGAACTGGGCCCCAGAGTCTGACTTCTGACCACTGTGTGGCCAGGATACTGCCAACCCAGCCATGGTGGGTGAAAGAGGAAGGTGTCACTGATCTTGCTATCCACAACCTCTACTGGGAGTCACACTCATGTTTTGGGGGCTACTAGTTCCCACAAGAGCATGTGGACAGGTTCTAGGACCAGACAGCACGCAGAAGGCTGCTCAGCAGACAAGAAGGGTGATGGGGACACAGCCAGGGCAAGCCTGGAGCAACTTCCTGACCCATGAAGTACACTGGGGCTGCATGGGGTTAGGGTGATGTAGGACCCAGTGCTGTGGTGGCATCGGTGGCAGGATGCAGGTCAGCATGGCTGTTGCCCAGATCCCTGCTCTTCTACAGAGCAAGGCATGGCAGGGCTCCCACATGAGACATGAATGCTAAGCACAGCAAGAGCATCCAGAGCAACTGTGTAGCACAGAAGGATCCTGGAAGGAGACTGTGCTGTCTGGACTCTATCAATGGGAAGCTTGTGTAGGCGGCCCTTTGTCTGCCGCTTGGTGATCTGTGTCACCCACCCATGTGCATGATACAGGACTATGTGGCCCACGCCATACTGTGGAACAGTCCCTGCATCATGGCCCTGCAAGGATGCTGCAGGCTTCCTGTGGGACTGGAATGCTGGCCAAGATCCCCATCCTGTGCTCCAAGATCTGCTGCACTAGGCCCGGATGGAGCCAGTGTCCGCACAGCAGATAGCCCAGTGTGTGTGCTGTGGCTGCACAGCTTCTGTCTCTGTGCCCATGAGCAAATGACCTGGAGCATCCTGGGGGCCGCAGAGCCATCCCAGAGCACAGGCTCCTCTGCCTAACCAAACACAGCTGGAAAGGGGACAGGGTATATCTGCCCATGTTGATGAACACCAGGAGGGCCAGGTTCAGCCCTCCTCCCACTGGCAGCTATCTCAGCAGAGGGCACTATGTGCCATGTGAGTTTTTCCACAGCTTGAGTACAGTCATCATTCCAAGGCACAGTCACTGTGGAGGCAAGACAAGGTGGCCCGTCCAGCCTGGTGTACACGAGACGCTCCACGGTGTGCACCTACTCCCACCCCGGCAGCTGCCACCACCCCGGAGCATTTCTCACACTAGCTGCCTTGGCCCTCCCACACCTGGGTCCCCTGCCCACCTTCTTGAACAAAGGTAGGCTCCCTGCTGCTGAACTGCCTGACTAGGCTTCTAAGATCTTCTCTGTGCTCCGGTCTCCAGCAAACTGAGTTCCTGGGATGGTCCCTTGCGGGTGTGTCCAACCCTCTGTCATTGTGGGCTTCAATTTTCTGATGCTCCCGTCCTTTCAGGTGGCCAGGTTGCTGCCCTGAGGATGCTGCAGTTTGTCTGTGACCCATAGCTGTGTACACACACACACACACACACACACACACCCCATGCTGTTGCCCACAGGGCTTTGCATCCTCCCCGTGCCCAGGTCAGAAATTCTTGAGGGTGTGTTCATCTCATAATCCCCGTTCCTAGCCCACAAAAGTCCCCCTAGTCAATATCTGCTAAACGTGACTCAAACCCCTGCAAAAGCACACACCTCCCTTCTGGCAGTGACAGCTAGATGGCCATGCAGCCCAGGTGTTGGCACAGGCCCCTGATCATTCAGCAGATGCACAGGGCTTCTCAGGGCCAGAGAAGAGGTGCAGCTCACAGGCTCCTGGCCCCGCTCCAGCCCAGGGCAGTGGGCGTTGGGGGTAGGAGGATGAGCGTGTTCAGAGGACGCTGCACGAAGGCTGAAGAAACCCTCGGAAAAGCCCGGCTCACTTGCTGAAGAGCTGCCCTGAATTACATTCCCCTCATGATTCTCCGTCCACACTGCATAATTGTATATTCAAAGCAAATGCATTATTTAAACAATAATATACTCTCTATTAGTTCCTTGCTTTGGGTTAATGGTTGGCTGAAGCAATTATAGGGCCCCAGGGAGAGACTTGCAGAAGAGGAACCAAGATGCACCACCAATAATCCATGCCTCTTCTTTATTGCAGTAATTAAAGATTTTTATACAGTGTACTAAGGGATTGCAAGGGTGTTAAGGATGCGGTAATGACTGACAATTTTCTCTAATGCTAATGCAGGGGAGAGAACAAGACCAGGCAGTGTCGAGGGCCAGAGTGCCTGACATAGCTCACATTTTTGCTTAATACTCCTTCAAGGAGCTTGCCAGGAGGGCTGTGAGCATCAGGAAGTCCCGACATTAGAAACAGATTGGAACCGGCTTCTGGGCAGGTGCAGAACATTAGAAATGTGTGAGTATCATAAAGCTTGCTTTTGCGCATGAGCGGGAGAGGTGGGCAGCATTGAGGAGGAGTCAGAGAAGGCTGTGAGTGACACACGGAGAAGTTAATTCATGCAGTTCCCAGGACAGCATTTGTATGCTGTGGTCTCAGTGAGGATCTGGGAGGGCAATGGGCTCAGCTGACCACCATCCTGTGCCTCCCAGAACCCTACCTTCCCTCCCCATCTCCTCACCTGTGCCCTTCACCCACCCTCAGTAGCTCCCTTTGTCACCCTGGTTGAGTCTCAGTTGCCTCCTCTGTTGACTCACCAGTGCCTGTCAGGTCACCTGTGTACCAAAATCCTGCCAGGGCCCAGACGTGGCAGGGAGCACATGACAGAGGCTGGCTCAGGTACATTCAGTCTTAGCTCTGCTCACTAGAGGTGGGAACTTGGGCAAAGCTGTCACACACTGTGTTGAGGCCTTGGCTCTCTCCTCAGCAAGTCTACTTCCTCGATTTGGCTTCGAGGGGCGCATTACAATCACACACAGGTGGTAAGCACCAAACAAAAGCAGGCTTCTGAGTCTCACGTGGGCTAACGACACAGCATAATAACCACTTTGAATTGTTTATTTGAAAAAAAAAATGTACATGCTTGAGCGTCTGTAGATTACTCGATGTGACCAGGTTTCCCCTGTTGAAATATCATGCTAAGTCCTGTGCAAACATCATTAAAAATGTGCTCCTCTGCCTTCCACTTTACAATTTAAAAGAGATAACATTGAAGCAAATGTACACATGGAAACACAAAACAAATGTGTGAAATTTGTGCAAACATTCAACATAATTAAGGAGATGTTTTGAGCATGTGAGTTGGACAGTGTTGTGGATTTGGATGTTTAATGTTTGCTCAGAGGTAGGTTGGTGGCTTCTGACTATGAATGGCCAATGGGGGAAGTCTGGAGGGAAGCTATGAACCAGTAGATGGCTACTGGGAAGGGAAGAAGGAGTGGAAAGTGGTGCAGCTTCCCAGTGAAGAAACAATGCTCATTTCTGGGTCCTGGGCAGGAGTTCAGGGCTTGGCTTCCCAACTTTAAGCCTGGAGATGGAAACACAAGTAGAAAAGAAGTTGTGATATTATATGGTGAAGGTTTAAATGAAGGCACAACACCATCAATCCCACTCAAAATTCTCCCCCTTGCTCCAAACACACTCACTCATCCTTCTTGCTACTTTTTTAGGCAGTTCTGGAAGTCTTCTCTTCTGAGTGTATTTCTGAGGTGTGACCCAAAATATGGTGAATGCTGTTGCCAAACGCCACACAGGGGAAAAGTAGTTGCTCAGAAACATTATGGTGTGTCCTCATCCACTTGATTCATCAGACCTGACATCAGCAAACCCCTGGGTCTCCCCTGAAGTCAAAGTGACCGTGAAATGGAAATGTTTTTACTTGGTTCAGGACACTGAGGCATCCAGGACAGCACAACTAAAGACACTCAGAAAATTAGATACAGAACTGCTTTCAAAATGGCAAGAACACAGAAGAAGTATGTTTGAAGCTGGGGGAGGATTCTGAGAGGGATTCATGGCACTTTGTCTTTTACTATAATATTTTTAAAAATTTAAACATTCACTTATTGGTGTTTTTTTTTTTTTTTTTTTTTTTTTTGCAGAACCGGGCTTTGAATTCAGGCCCTTGCACTTGCCAGGGAAGCGCTTATTCCACTGAGCCATCTCCCTGGCCC
>NDGM010970543.1:0-11966 GCA_002564305.1 Octomys mimax
AGGGTCTCACTATACAGATCAGACTCATAGTGATCCTCCTGTTTTCAGCCTCCCAAGCACTGGAATCACAGGCATGTGCTACCACACCCAGTCTACTTTCTAATTCTGTTTTAGTAGATTATATATTCCTAATAATTTATCAATTTCCTATGGGTTATCCACATTTTTGCATATTGTTTTCTACCATCTTTTATGATCCTTTCCATTTCTGAGGTATCCATCATATTGTCTGCTATCTAATTTAGGATTTTATTTGAATCATGTATCTTTTTTTCTTAGTATAGATTAAAGGTTTGTTGATTTTGCTCATCCTTTCAAAAGAACAACTATTTTTCTTCTTTTTCTATTGTTTTCCTGTCCTTTATTTGGTTTATTTTTGCTGTAATCTTTATTATTCCTTTCCTTCTTGTAACTTAGTGCTTATTTTTATTTTTTAATTCTTTTGAGTACAAATTTAGGCTGTTTGAGATTTTTCTTGTTTCTTAATGTAAACATTATTGTTACAACTTTACTCTTGGTACTGCCTTTCCTGTATCCCATAAGCTTTATTATGGTCCATGTTTATTTTCATCTCAAGATACTTCTTAAATTCTCTTTGATCTCTTCTGTGACTCAATTGTTGTTTGAGGTTGATTTGTTTAGTATCCCTATATTTTTGAATTTTCCTAATTTTTAGTTGTTATTTGCTTCTAGTTTCATTCCACTGTTGTTGGGAAAGATATTTGGAATGCCTTCAATCTTAATAAATTTGTTAAGATTTTTTTTTAATTTGGTACATGGTCTCTCTATGCAGCTCAGACTCATAGTGATCCTCCCGTCTCAGACTCCCCAGCACTGGGATTACAGGCTCACACCACCATGCCTGGTGTGCCAAGGTTTCAGGAAGCAGCACAGCATGCTGTACCAGAGATTGAAACCAGGTCCTTAAACTTGTCAGGCAGGCTGGTAGACAGCCAAGCTACCTCCCCGGCCCCAAGATGGGTTTTTTGTTTGTTTGTTTTGGTGTGTGTGTGTGTGTGTGTGTTTTAGGACAGGATCTACAGGGTCTCACTATGTAGATAAGACTTGTAGTGATCCACCTGTGTTCCTCCTCCAAAGAGTTAGGATTACAGACATGCACCACCACACCGAGTTTCTCAAGATGTTTTTTATGAGGTAGCATGTGATCTTTCCTGAAGAGTACTCTAGAAATGCTTGAGAAGAATGTGTATTTTTCTGCTCCTCTATAAAAAGTGCTGTATTTTTATGTTAGATCCATTTGTCCTGTAATGTATTTAAGTAAGCTGTTCACGTATTTTCTGCCTGGATGTTCTATATTGTAAATGGTGTAGAGAAGCTTCTACAATGACTACTGATACTTTTCTCTGTCAGTCTGCCCATATGTGCTTATATATTTAGTTCCTCTGATATCCTGTGTTTACGCATTATGATGTTATATCTTTCTATTGAATTCACCATATTATGACAGCATAATGACCTTTGGTTTCAGAGACAATTTTTTATTTAAAGTCTATTTTTGTCTATGTATAACCACCTCTGCTTTTTGTTCATTATGATTTGCACAGAATCTTTTACCATATATTTTCTTTCAGACTAAATATGTCTCTAAACTGATGGTGACTTTCTTATGGACAACTTTGCAGGTTCTTTTGCTTTAGTCAATTCAGCCACTGTATATCTGTTTGCTATCAATTAGGCAAACGTCATTTTGGTTAATTTAGACAGTCGTTATGAAAAAGTAAGGCAGTATCAGTAAAAGAAGGCACTAGTGGGGCTTATTCTTGAGTACAAAGGAGTCAGTATTCAGGATAGTTTTCCCAGACTGGCCTTCGGAGGACATGAGCAGTAAAGCCTATACAGGCAAAGGGAAAAATGCTTGTGGAGCTCACCCAGAAGTTGTTCGTGACTGCGGAACTCTTGCATTGGCATGCCACCTCTTTGCTCTTGGCACTTGACATGGAAATATGCACATGTGCATTGGGTTCATCTGCATTTGGGTGTTACACCATGGTGGTGATTGAGGAAATAATCCTTTGGCAAGTCCCAAGTGCCATAGCTTGCTAGGGTCACTACCAGGAGCAGCAGAAGCCGCTGTCTTGTCTCTAGTGGGTAGATGCTGGCACCCACTACAACTTTCTAAATCATCGTGGTAGTGGCTATGGCTGGCATTCAATACTGCAAGTAGTATTGAATCTAATATATAAGAATATATTGGAATTTATAAGAATCCAATCTTCTATAAGAATCCAATCTTCACCCCACCTCCAACCCTGGCATATGTGGTGGCTTATAGTCCAGTTGGGGTGCCACCAACTGAGGCAATCCAGTCAGCTTCACAAAATAACCCATATCTAAAAGAGACAGAAAAAAGTACCCCCACACACAAAATCCTTAGTTGATGTTTAAGCTTCTCTGACTCTATCTCATTTTGATTGGAAATTTTATCCATTTATATTTAAAGTAGTAATCAATAGATAAGGTCTTAATATTGCCATTTTGTTGTTTCCTGCACATTTTGCAATTTTTTGGTCCTATTTTGCTGTATTTCTTTGCTACTTAATGATTTTTTGTAGTGATTTGCTTTTTTTCTTTTCTCATCATCTTTTATGTACTTATATAGATTGTTTTTCTTTATAGTTAGTTCAGAGCTTACATAACATATATTATTGATGACAACTTCATATAAAAACTACATAACTGCTTTTTCCCCAATACTTACTGTGTTCTTAAATCAACATTTATTCTTTATGCTTCACATAAATAATTAACTGATTTTTATCTTTTAACATAATTAAAATAATTCACATGATATCATTACAGTGTTATCACATTTGATATTTGTGTATATGCTTTCTTTGCTACTAAAATTAAATTTCTTATATACTTTCATATTTCTGTTTCTACGATTTTATTCTAATTTGAGTCCCTTAAGCATTTTTATAAGGCTACAGTACAGGCACATATGCAGTGCTGACAGCCCTGGCTTC
This sequence comes from Octomys mimax, assembly GCA_002564305.1. Lineage (NCBI taxonomy): Eukaryota > Metazoa > Chordata > Mammalia > Rodentia > Octodontidae > Octomys > Octomys mimax. Next base: position 2,988 of record NDGM010970543.1, read on the forward strand.
AGTGCGCTGCCTCTTATACCATAGTATGAAGGTTGTAGGTTGTAGGGTGAGGTTCAGCCGTGGTTCCTGCTCTGACAGGACATAGTGGTGTAGAGTCCTCATAGCTCAGTAAGCACAGATAAACATCACAAGGACTGCAAAGGTCCTTGCAGGCAAACTCTGTGGGAATTTATAGAGGTAGTGAAAGATCTTAGGTTCTTTTGCTCTTCTCCCCATCAGGAAATGGTTGCATCTGTGAATACCTCACTTTGCAATGAGTCATGCCATGCTGAGAGTTGGGACAACACAGGCATAATGTTTCCTGTGTTTTTCTATGTGGTCACCCTCAATTTAATTTTGATCTCTAAGGTTGCTTGAACTCCTTAATTGCACTCCTTAGCTTTTCTGGAGTGATTCTCATTGGTGGGTAGTTGTTAAATCATTTTCTTTGTGGGGCACTGAGAGTTAGTATTTGCTAGTCTACCATCTTGCTGATGTCACTCTGCATTTTCTTTTTCAATCCTTTAGCTTAGGCGTTAGAAAATTATAGCTCTTAAGTAGGCTGATTGCTTTTGTAAATAAAGTTTTATTGGAACACATCTACACGGACTTATTTCCATATTGTCTGTCATAGCTTTTGTGTTACAATAGCAGAGATGAACTGTTGGAATGGAGACTATCTGGACATTTAAGGCCTCAAATTTGTATTATCTAGCTCTTAACAGAAAATTATCTAATCTTTGCTTTAGATCATAATTGACAGATTCACAAGTTATATGAAAACTATTGACTAGAGTAACACATAACACAAACTTTTTTGGCTATAAAGAAGACAATAAAAATAAATTCTATAGAATAAGACCAAAATAACTCCTGAATTATGTATAGTTTCATGTTATTACTCATCTAATATTTCTGTGCCACCTAAAGAGCACACAGACATGCACAATTATAATTAAATTCAGTCATCTTTGATATTGTGCTGACATTTGGTAGCATTAAACCACTACTTTACACATTTATTGATTTTATTTTATTAAAGTTTACTCAAAAAGGAGATAGATTATTCTGTATGACAGATTTTGTCTTTACTGTAATTTGTAATCATTTTGCATATGGCATACAAGCCTCTGTTTATATTCTTGCCCAGAACCTCTCTGTTGTTAGAGGGAGTCCGTGAGGCTTAGTCATCATGGTTATGCTTACATGTGAGGAACCAGTTTTGGTCTACTGGGGTCTTGTGCTCCAGGCAGTCTTAGCTGTTCTGTCAATGTTTAAGCAGGAAAGCAGAGGCTACCTCTCTGTAGCCACTGCAAAGCACAGAGGGAGAAGTTCTATGGGCTGAATTGCCTGCTCTCAAAGTTCATATGCTGAATCTATAACCCCTGCTATGACTATACTTAGGGTAGTCTTTAGGAAGTTATTAAGATTAACTGAGTTTGTAAGATGGGAGCCCTAATATCATAAGATTATATTCTTATAAGAAAAAGAAAATCTCTGTCTCTCTCTATCTCTCTGTCTCTGTCTCTCTCTCTCTCTCTCTCTCTCTGTTTCTCTCTCTCTTCTTTCTCTCATGAACAGTGAAAAGCAAGTCATCTATAAAACAGGAAAAGGCCTTCTTCAGAAAGCAAATCCTGCTAGAACCTTGGCCTTGGACTCTGAAGTCTCCAGAACTGTGAGAAAATCAAAGTCTAATGGGAAAGTCACCAAACTATGGTATTGTTATATAGCAGCCCAAGTAGACTAGGATTTGGGTACTGAAAAGTGGAGCACTGCTGTGAAGAGATCCCCAAAATATAGAAATAGCTTTGGAACTGGGTAGTGGGTAGAGACTGAAGTTTTGAGGTATATGCTAGAAAGTATGAGCAAATTAGACAGAAATGAGCAACAAGTTATTGGACATTAGAGGAAAGGTGATCTTTATTGTCAAGTGGCAAGAACTTGGCTGTGGAAAAATAGATTTCACAAATGATAAAATTAGATGTTGAGCTAAAGAGATGTCCTGGGAAAGTATTGAGAGATTGATTTGTTTCTCTTGACTACTTAGAGTAAAATGCAAGAATACAGAAATGAATCGAAGAAGGAATTGTTAAGAAAAAAGGAAAGAACAGGACTTAAAAATTTGGAAAATTCATAGTTTACCAATACTGCAAAAATTGCAAGCTTATTCTAACGCTAAGGCTATAGCTAAACAACCAGTCAGCAAAATGATTATGGGTGAGATTCATGGTTTAATCAGCCATTTCAGCAGAAAGCAAGAATAGAAGTGAGGTTATACCCGCAAAGACATTGCCAGTTTGAACTAACATGGACAGAGAAAGCTGGATGGAATTAAAGAAGACTTGGAGTTCTTGGAACCTCAGGACAATACCATAGAGCTGTGGAGCTGCAACATGCACTATTCTTCAGGAAGACAATACAGAGAAAATCAGGGCTGACATTCCTACCACAGGCCCAGGGCAAAAGACTGCTTATTTCTTGGTTTCAAAGAGTAAGACTACCAACAATCCAGTTTTGGTGGCAAGGTGACCCGACTCAATACCTCAAGGGCAGGGCAGCCCTCACAGAGAGCTGTGTGGGCAGGACCTTCACAAATAGCTGAAGGTCAACATTCTCACAGAAAATGAAGAATGAGAAAGGGCAAGCAGAGGAAGGTCTCTTTTCATATGTCTTATGCTGTGCCTTTCTGCTCTGATGTTTCTGCTTAGCCAGAGACTGCAAGCAATACAGCTAGCTGAGCACGGACTGAAACTTCTGGAACCGCGAGCTCAAATAAACTTTTTTCTCTTTTAAGTTGTTTTTCTTCAGGCATTTTGTCAAAGCAACAAAAATGTGATTAACATGACTAAATATCACTAAATATGATCCCTGCATTCCAAATTTCTAGGAGATGGATGTAGGCGGATTTTTGTGGTAAAATATGCATAATGAAGAATTTACATTTTATATCATTTATGTATACAATTCAGTGGTGGTAAATATATTTGCATTGTGTGTTACCATTACTGCTATAGAATTCCAGAATTTTCCCATCACTCCAAAAGGAGACTTTGTACCTATTATTGGTTATTCTTTGTTTTCCAGCCCCTAAACTCTTGGCACCTGTTAATCTGATTTTTTGTTCCCATGGATTAGTTAATCATGGGTATTGAATATAAGTGAAATCCTATATCATCTTTGTGACTGACTCCTTTTATTTGACCTAATATTCCTAAGGATCATTACCATAGTAGCATGGACTTTATTCCTTTCTAATGATGAATAATGTTCCATTGTACGCACACATCACTTTGTATTTATATACTGATCACAAAGTCATGTTATTTCCATTTTTCCCCATTTTAAATAATGGTGCAGTGAACATAACTGTGCATATATTTATTCAAGTCTCTGCTTTGAATTCTCTTGTGTATTATTATGGTTTAGATTTAAAATATCCCCTAAAAGTCCTACATCCAGTGATGAGGCCTATCAAGAAGAGACATGTTGCTAGGGGTTAAACTTGGGAGGATGCATTGGCATCCCCAGCTCCTCCCTTCTCTCTTGGCCTCCTGGCCACCCTGTGTTGAGTAGCTTTCTTCCCCCATACCATTCAGCTGTGCCTTTTGTGTCCTGGACAGCTGACTGACTATGGAAGTAGAAGGCATTCGAGGGAAAGGGCCTAAAAGCCAGCTGATGAAAGACTGCACTGAAGCTGTGAGCTGAAACACACCTCTCCTCTAACTCAACAGGAATGGGAAAGCTGACTGAAGAAGGTATAAACCTAAGCGGGTCATTTCTGGGCCACATGGCAATTCCATATTAAGCCCTTTTGCGGAGGTTTAATTTTCCACAGGGGTTGTACTGATTTACATTCTCATCAGCAACATGTGTGAAGGGTCTGAGAGGTAGCTTTGAGTAGTCCTGGGATGAGGAAAGACGCTACCAAAGTCACCAGTATATGGGATAGGAAGGCCACTGGCTGGTTATTGTTTTTAAGCAAGTTTACCTTGTGTGCTTTTAGAAAACATTTTTGAATAATATTGAAAATATATGCCTTATTTTTTCACTAATCCTGACTACATAGTCAGCTCACTTTGAAAGACTGAATTCCTAGATTTCCGTGGCATCTCATGGCACCAAGAAGGCTACCTCTCACCTCCTAGGCTCATGTTTACGTAACTCTACTTGGCTTTCCTTGTTAAGTTTGGACTTGCTGGAAAGGTGAGCGCAGCCAGAGTTAGCATTCAGGTTTTTGCCGGCTTCTCCTGGCCCTGATGCCCTGAGCATCTGAAAGAACAGTGTCCCAAGGTCTGAAACGCAGTCTTCCCAGCCAAGTGTGGCCAGTGGCCTGAGACGACACCTCCTTCTGTTTTCTGGTCTCTCAATGTGCTTTGCATTAAAATACCCATTTTGGCTGTGCTTTTGAGACAGTTCTCTGGGGAGCAATAAAAGATGAGTCATTAACATGTAGCCCATGGAGATGTAGTGGATTGAGAAATGACTACAATTCATTCAATTCAGGCCCTTTGGGCACTTTTCCCACACACCACCAATGTCTGCAATGATGTGTGTCTTCGTCCCAGCTCTGCCAATAAGACCAATAACAGGAGGTGTGATTTCAGGAAACCTCTTCCCCCATCTCAGTCTCAGTTTCTCAGTCTACTAAAAAAGCAAGGAATCTGTTAGGGGACGCTTGCAACTCTTAATATTATATGATTAACAGTCAAACAGAGGCTGGTACTAGCGAGCATATTAGGTATCTACTCTAAGAATGAGAGACAATATTTTGGAAGATGCTTATTGTCTCTCATTCTTTAGCTTTTATTTGCCTGATTTTTGTGTGCCATTTTCTCAGGGAGAACATTGCGTTGGGGGTAGTGGTACTTGGGGGGGGGATACTAGATTGTGATTAACCAGATAATGAACCCCGTCTGCTTTTCATCAGCTCCTTCCTGTTCTCCCAGACCTCTAAACTTTTAATATTAATGGAAACAGATTTGAATTCTGGAAAGAGCTATTCTGGAAAATAATTGGATATTTACTAGGTGAAAAGTGAAATTACACAGACATTTCATAGGGTTTGGTATTTGACAGGTGCCATTTTTCTTTCCAATGTGTTGCATACCTCTATTTTATAAACCTATATGGATAGTAGCATAAAAGATTACAGGTTTACATGGTGACAAGGCCTGGGAATATGTTTGGGGAGTTGGTGGACAGGAAGAGAGAACTTTAATTAGGGACAAGTCTGAACTGTTTGAAGTAGTTAGGACAGAATTATTTAAAGACAAATAGTATTCCTTTAAAGAAATATATAGCCATGTTCATGAATTCATGAATGAATATGAGAGAGAGAGAGAGAGAGAGAGAGAGAGAGAATCTAGTGCCTTCCTTGGCTTCATAAAAGATTTTGTAGTTAGAAAAGTCATGAAGGCACTGACAGCAGGGAGATTATATTAGAACATAGTACAGAGCTGTCTAGTGTTTTAGTAATCAGAATACACTGCAACAGGTTGGCTAGGAAGCAAAGGAAGGCTGTTCCAGTGGGTTAACTCAGCCCTTGGTTCTTTCCCTGGACAGTCGCCTACTTCAATCGTGACTGCTGTGATCTTCAGGGCCCCTACATTCTTCCCTTTATGATCCACCCTAATATGAACAGAGCACATCTCCAGGAGACTCCTTTAGCTATAGATGAAACTGTCTGGTTATTAAAAAATAACTTTCTCTACATTAAGGGATAATAAAAAGAGAATACTGCACTTTACAAAGAATACAAGCAATGTTCAAAACAGCTTTCCAAAGCTGATATTTTTTTCTGAGCTTCTGTAATTTACTTGTATTCCCAGAAAACTGGACGGTATTTACCAGAATCGTAGCTGCCTTCTGGCCTCCCTCATTCCTTGTCCATCTCAGCAGCCATCTTATTTCCCTCTAGCACAGTGGGAGCGTGTTATCATCTTTTCCTTTATAGCCAAAGAGTGGAGGAGCTCAATCCCATAGTCCTATGTCTTGTTCCTGCCGTCAGTCGTTCTAGTTTTGAGCTGAAGAATGCTCCCTGTTGGCCCCACACATTGGAATTCCAGGTGTGTCTTTCACTGGCAAGGGAAAGTCTGGACTGCTTAGTGCAAACTGAGCCACTACTTGGAAAGCAACTAATCCCTGCACCTGTTGATGAAGTAGCATATTTGGGTCTCAAAGAATAGACAAAATTACTTTGCAGGAATATAGTTCTCTCCTTTAGGGAGAGAACTATAGGAGTATTTAGGAAGTAACTTCGCCATACAGAAGGCTTTCTGTGAGAGTCTCCATGGCCATATATTCTATTCAGCCTTTTCAATATTTTAGGCAGTAACTTGGAGAACAGGATGAAATAGATTAGCTTCTACAAATTCATACTAACTGTTGCACTTATACTGAAAACTGACCTGTTGAAAACAAGGTGCTAATCTTGAAAATGATCTTATCTTGAAAATTAGGTCTTTTAGACTGATGCTTTCGCAAATGAGGAAACAGGCCAACATAGGTGAAAGGGCCTGCCTATGTTACTCAGGAAGTCACTATCAGAACAAAGTCAACTTGGAAGCTACGTGAGTGCCTGGGCAGTGCACTGACAGGAAACACCCCCTCTGGAGAACCATATTAAATCAATGGAACTAAGACACCTAGTGCCCATGAGGATCAAGTGAGAACAAGAGTATGTGGCCATTGCCCTCTAACTCAGAATTCTAATGGCCCCGAGGATCAGAAACCCAGAGCAAGAAAAGGTCTTTCTAGTGCCTGCAGGTTCAGTCCAAAAATCCAGACTTTTCTGGTTATTGCTAAAAGCAGATCTTTGGCAGAAAATTCCTGTTAAATTATTTCTCAATTACTGTTCTTATTCTATTTTTATGGGGAACTGTTCATTCCAGAGAACTTATAGATCACATTCCTGAAGGGAGTTTGGTACAGGAAAGAAAGGAGAGAGGAGAGAAGGTAAGGATTCCTCAATCCAGTGGTGGAACTCGGCCCAACCCCACATAGAGCCATGGGCTACATCCTTGGGGTGTACTCATCTCCACAGACTACCCAGAGGGGCTTGTGGTTGACAAGATACCTCTACGGACTGCCTTTCCTAGTCTGCAACTTTCCTGTTCTATAAAATCCCAGTGGGAAAACAAAATCACTGCCCATTTTATACTTGCAATAATAGTACCATTTATCTGTGCACTATTTTCATTTTGTGGATCATCTACAACAGTTTCTGTTCATTGAGGTGAAATTCACAGGGCATAAAACTAATCATTTTAAAATAAATAATTCAGTGGCTTTTAGCACATTCATTATAAACTACCTATATATAGTTCCAAAATAATTTCATTACTTCAAAAGGAAATCTATACTCAAAAGTAATAACTCCCTTTTCTCTCTTCTCTTCTTCCTCCAACCCTTGTTAACTACCAATTTCTCTATAGACTAATCTATTCTGGATATTCCATATAAATGGAGTCCTGTGACATGTAATCTTTGGTGTCTGACTCTTCCACTCGGCATGCTTTGATGGTTTATCCAGTTTGTAACAAACATCAGTATCTCAATCCTCTTTATGGCTAAATCATCCTCTACTGCATGGGTATACTACAATTTTGTTTATCCATTCATCTAAGGGTGGGCATTTGGGCCATTTCTACCTTCTGACTATTGTAAACAGTACTGCTTCTGAATATGTGTGTATGTACGTTTGCTTAAGTAGCTATTTTCAATTATTTTGGGTATACATCTGGGAGCAGAATTGCTGGGTCATATGGTAATTCTATGAGTTTTTGAGAAGTGGTGTGGCAGATTTTAATGTCATCTTGACTTTTCTTGACTACTTCTTAATCTTCACGACCCACTCTTTCCACTTCATAGCTGGCAAGTGTTCAGGGAATAGTAATTGCTTTTACATTATTCTAAATCAAATGCAACATTTTGAGTAAGCTTTACTGTAATTTAGTCATAAAATGTTTTTCAAAACCAAACAGAAAATTACTTTTGCATTATAGACCAGTATTATCTAATAGAACTTTTTGCATTATTCAGTGCAGTAGCCATTAGGCACATGGGACTTATTGGACGCTCGCTGAACACTTAAACTAGTGAGGCTGAGAAACTGAATTTCAAACTTAATTGAATTTCATTACTAGTAAGTTTCTTTTTCTTGTGATGCTGGAGATTTAACCCAGGGCCTCATACATGGTAGGTAAGTCCTCTACCACTGAGCTACACCCCTAACTCCTATTAAAAAGTAAAAGCTAAATTTAAATAGCCACATGGGGCTAGTGGCTACAATGAATCCTTGATATTTTCCTATAGATTAAAAATTTAAACTTTCTCCCAAGCATTGTTTATCATTCATATTAGTTGGGAGCAATAGCCTTAAGTATGCTGAAAGCTAAATTTACTTTTGTCTGCATATATAAGCATAAATGTTCAGTGCTGGTAGGTTTTTACAAAAATGATATTTTCAAGTAATGCTGGTAGTAGTGTAAATTTTTTTCAACTCATTCACCATTCATTTATCCATCCATTCAATAGGTGTTTTAGCTGACTACCTATTGTGTGCCAGGTGTTGTGCTATATGCTGGGCACACAAAGACAACCAAAACATAATCCAGATTCCCAGGTATTCACAGTCAAGTAGACAGGTAATCATGGTCACACTACATTGTGATAATAAATGTTTACACTTTTTTATTTTTATTTTTATTTTTTAATTAATTTTATTCAGAAAGAAATAGCAATGAGATAGTTTCAAAACAGGTTAGTAGGGGGCCAGGGAGATAGCTCAGTAGAATACGTGCTTGCCTGGCAAGCACAAGGGCCTTAGTTCAATCCCCAGTTCTGCCAAAAAAAAATAAAGGTTAATAGGACAGTTACAATAATTAGTACATTTCATATTGTTGTCTTTGTAGTGGTTATTCATAGTACAAGATGTAGACATGATATCCTGTCCAGACACTGTTAGTATAAATCTTTCTTTTCATTGAACTAAGAGAAAGT
>NDGM010970549.1:0-12973 GCA_002564305.1 Octomys mimax
GGCTTCCCTGCACCTCCCCTTGCGCGAAGCCCGGGGCTTCCCTGCACCTCCCCTTGCGCGAAGTCTGGGGCTTCCCTGCACCTCCCCTTGCGCGAAGTCTGGCCGGGTGCAGAAGCCCACAGTGAGACTTACAGCTGTGGCACACTGCTGTGCACGTGGCCACCGCCACAGCAGCTGCAGGGAGCACTGGCTCAGGAGCTGTGGCCGGGAGAAAACTGGCCCAACGGGGGGTGGGACACGGCACCCTTGCTTTCACACGGGTCAGGGCCTAGGACATTTTTTTCCTTATTGTTTATGCTGATAGCAATTGGATCACACTGGCTGAGTTGTGTTTATCCCAGAATGAGCTGCTGAAGTCCTGTCCCACAGTGCCTCAGGGTGCAGTGACACGTGGAGCTAGGGCAGGTGCAGAGACAATTAAGTGAGCAAGAATTCAGCCTTAATCTGTTCTGACTTACGCCCTTGTGAGAAGAAGAAACCAGAGAAGCCTGGGCCGGCAGCCTGTCTTCCTTGCTTCTTGGGAGGCTGAGGCAGGAGGATTGCAAGTTTAAGGCCAGCCTGGGGGATTTAGTGACACTTTGTCTTTTAGGAAGGGGGGCTGGGGTAGGGAAAAGGGAATCAAACACAGACACACAGAGAGAGCTGCTGGGAGGAGTCACAGGGAAAGATCAGTCAGTCACAGGCCAAGAAGTGAGGCCCGAGGCGGGTCCTGCCCCCACCAGCACCAGGACCCAGGCTCTGTCCTTTTGCGCTCAGGGAGTGCACGTCCGCTTATCACCACCAGGCCTACAACCGGGTTAGGTCTTGGGAGTCTGGAACTGTCCTTTTCCTCTGCTGCCCGGGGCTCGAATCTCATTCCTCTTTCATTACTTAGCCCTGTTCCCTGTTCCACCTTCACCTTGTGTCCACCCAGCAGTCAGGGTGGCCCAGAGCATTCTCAGAGGCATGAGCCAGCCAGTGCTTGCTTCCTACTCTCTTGGAGCTCCTTGCACTCAGCTGAAAGTCCCTCCCTTGCAGGGAGCAGGACAGCCCTGGCACGAGCCCACCCAGCCTGGCCCAGAAGGGGAGGTTGCAGAGCCATTCCTGGGAAAAGGAACGAGGGCTCCGGCTGAAGGGGCGGCTCCGGACTCCGCTTCACAGTGCGTGATGGTAGTCAGTGGACCCGGTCACGGCATGTCGCCAGAGCTCAGGCAGTCCTCTTCTCTGAAGGGGTGGAAAGCTGGGATTGTTCAGGAGAATGTCCTCCTGGTCCCCACCTTCTCAGTGACTGCTTCATTTACTCCTGCCTGGGCTTGCTGTCTGTCTTGGGATTGCTGTCTCCGCCCAGAGAAAGGAACTTGGTCTCAGCTTGTGGTCACCATCCGCAGTACCGAGACAGCTGGCCACATAGTAACTGGAATAGCACATATTTTCATGGAGCAGGTAGCTCTAAAGCATGGACACTTGGCAAGGTGGAGAGGTGTGACATTCTGCATATTAAAGATTGTCCATTCTCTTGTCTCCAATTCTCCTTATATCTTGATTGCTAAGCGGCAGTACTTTTCTCGGGGAGTCTTAGCCCTGAAGAGTGGATTCTTCTGAGGAGCTTGCTCTTCCTAGACCACAAGCCTTGAATCTGGGTTCAGAAGTCTTGGTCCTCAGACTCGCAGGACCTCTCAGTAGAGTGGATTTCAAAGTGGACCAGAGTGCCACCCTAGGACCCTAAGGAGCTGGCTTTGTAGAGACTGACTGTGCAGGCCCAGAACTGAAGGTGAAATGCCATCTCTGTCAGCTTCTGAGAACCTGCCTGGCCATGCTTTGTTCCCAGCAAGCACTTGGCTTTCCCAGCTGTGGTGCCTGGAGGGGCTGCGGTGATGATGCCAAAGATCAGACACTCAGAATAGCCACACGCCACCCCACAGCCCCTCGTTAGTGTACAGAGTCAGGCCAGCCCGGATGTCACCTGCCACCCCCATCTCAGGTCAAGCAGTGGCACTCGTCCTCGGAGGTTCCTCCTTGGAGCTCACTGACCCTGGTGTCACCATTTCCCTGATTCCCTTTCATTCCCTTAGAAGGCTCCGATGCTTCCGAGTTTTCAGACACGAGGTTGTTAGCTCTTTTGGGGTGCATTGAGCACTGGGTAAGTTCAAGGCCCACGAATCCACATGGCCCTGACCCCACAGAAGCCCATCTTCTTTTCCCGGGAACACCAGGAAGTGGCAGCCCCCACAGTGTACAAAGCGGCTGTTTCCTTACCTGGCTATTTTGTTTTTTGTCGTTTCTCACTGGTTCTGGGCACATTTTGAAAAACAGAAGAAAACCTTAATTATTTTTAAAAATGGATTACCATTTTCTCATGCAGGAATCTGGCATATTCGTGCCTGGTCAGAACACATAATCTCATAACCAGTACACTATAGACAAAACTGTTTCTCTGAAATATATTTCAGGGGTGCTTGAGTAGAAATAATTGGCACAAAGAATCCATGACAGTCACATGTACACACCCTTTTAGCCACGGTTAATTTAAGACCTAATTACCATGGAGCATGGCCAGCCAGAGGGAAAGGTCATGCGACTGTCATAATTAATGCGGATGGTCCAAGTCGGGGCGCAGCGGACTCATTGGGCTTTAATTAATGAGGTTCAGAGGAGAGTATGTTGGCCGAAGAAGAGCTCTTCGCCGGGGCCTGTTACACACTTCGGGGCTTCAGCACCCAGATGGTGCTGTGCCAGTGAATCTGCGCACTTCAGAGGAGGTGAGCAATCACCAGATGAATTGAAAATTACAAGCAAAACACCTGGCTTTTTTCCCACTGGACTATCACCAAGCACGTCAGGATCTCTGCACTTCTCTTAACCCTACTACTAGACCTCAGGATTTATGACGAATTTGTGACGAGGAAGCCTACGGGGGCTTCCCTGAAGGCCTCCCTGAGCTCTTCATGCTGCAGGCGTGAAGGGACTGTGCAGAGTTCTCCCAGTCAGAGTGGTGTGTGTGGTCTTCTCTCAGTGAAAGCCTCCTGTCTGCCCCCTTTTATCTCGTTCTCACTCTCCCTTTGACCTTCCGGAGTGGTGATGCTTGCTGTTCTTGTAAGATCCAGGAGCGTGGGTGCTGCCTGGTTCCAGGGTGGTTGTCTTCCATTCTTAGCAGTCACTGTCATTTTACGTCTTCTGGGGAAGCTGTCACCGTGTCCCTCCCCTACTGCTGAGTTTGTTTTAACCACAGTTGCCTTCAAGACGTTAGCATTCATGACTCTACTTCTGTTAACAGCTTAGCAGCCATGCTTCCCACGAGCTGCTCAGTGTGGGGCGTGCACACACACGTGCGCGCACACACACACATACTCACACACACAGACACTCACACGCACACACGCATGCACAGCAACGGTTATCTGAAAGCAGTAGAATGGAAAAAAAATACTGGGATTGACTGTTGGAACTTCTGAACATAAATACAACAAAATCTTGAAAATATAGCAAAAATTAGGGAACAACATAATCTGAGTTTGAAGCTTACAGTGAAACCACAGAATTCAAAACAATGTGGAATTAGCCTAGGGGCGTAAAACCAGATGATGGAACAGAATTGAAAAGTTGGAGAAGTATATGGCCACACAACTAATTGCAAACACACAGAAAGCCAAAGTTGGACAGAGATGTTTGCAAATCTGCACCTCACGTGAGGCCTCCGGGCGGGTACTAATCCGGTGATACAAGGAGGCAACGTCTGCGCCTCGGTTTGCCTGCGCTACTCAGATCTATACCCAAGTCACACTCTCCGCTTCAAAACAAGCTCTCCCAGAGGCCACCCCCAGACCACCCCCGACCTGCCCTCCAGGAGCAGGTGTGGCCATTGCGTCAGCCGTACCTGGCCCATTCTGTATCGGGGTGACATACGTGACCGAGTCTATGGTAGGCAGGGCAGATACCACCCAGCTGGAAAGATGAGCAGCACGCCGGCTCACCTCGCCCTCCCTGAGAGTCCCTTCCCATGCCTGGACGGCTCCTCTGGATGGCTCCTCTGCAACATTTCTTCAGGCTTGCAGACCTCTGAGAATGCGCTGCTTCCATCCCGGAAGGTGTGATCCTCTCCCTGGGATCTGCCCTGCTGCTTTCTGTGGCGGTGTGAGCAATCAACCTCCTACGTGCTGACTCTGGTTTTGCAAATTCTTTCATGACTCGTGTCACCAGCTCTCTATGCACTGTCTCACACAGCAAGGATGACTTGCAGTGTAACACTAAGAAAACGGGCCATCTGCTGAGAAAATACCTCAAATATTGGAATAATGACTGCAACCAAGAATATACACAAATAATTCATAAGCACACGACATTATGTTCAGTAAAGCTAGGCAGTAGAGGAATGTCAACCTGAACCACAGTGAGATACCACTACACACTCATTAGAATAACTACAATTAGTAATTCAAATTAGCGTGTAGAGCTATGGGGTCTCACATATTGCTGGATGTAGTGCAAACGTGTATAGATACTTTAGAAAACAGTCTGGAAGTTTCTTAGACAGCTCAGTGAAGAACCAACCACCTCACTCAGAGATACTTAACAAAAAATCATAATATGACATTACCTCAAAGCCTTGGGCACATATATTACTGGGGCTTTAGTCATTATAACCAAAAAGTTAGAAACTTTAGAAATGAAGATGACGTGATGGTCATGGCTTAATACATCTATATACAAATGGCAGCACGTTCATTTAATGGCCACTGCTCAACCCTAAAACATAATATCTAACAGGTAAGAGACCGTGATCGAGCCTCTAAAGGTCACCTGCTTGTACAAGCACACCAAGGGCTCCATGTGTTATGCTTCCATTTACATGCAGTTCACAAAATATCAAAACCATGGAGCGTGTCCGTGGTCACTGGGCAGGGAGGTGCAGAAAAGTTTGCCCATCAAGGGAAAATGGGGAGCTTTCGGGGTGAAAGAAACATTCTGTCTGCTGAAGGTCCCTGCATGGCTCTGCACCAGTACCAGTGTGCACGTAAATGGGAACCCCACAAGACGGATGCATTTTATTTTACATAGACGACAGCCCATCATCTTGATTCAAAATACCAAGTTTTATTGTGGCTACAAGAATTAATGTTGCCCAAAGTGACTGTTGCATTCAGTATGTCTCCAGCATGGGTCCTGGAGGCTCCCCTGCTGGAGCTCGTCTTCCACTGGTCAGGCGCACGTGTGGCCACTTCCCTTCTGGGAGAAGAGGGCAGTTGTCCTTCCTGGCCTGGACTCTAAGGACCAGGCAACTGATTCAGTCATCATTCATTACTGCATGGCCAGCAAGAAAAGCCGCTGGAGTGGCCCTCCTCAGAGACGCGATGGTCGGGACGCGGAGCGGAACACAGAACACGCACTGCTTGTGTATATACGAGGCAAAGGTCTACAAGCACGTCCTAGAGACGCGTGGACACATGCTGGAAGGCCGACAAGGCGGAGCGCAGTGGAGGATCAAGCCTGCCAGTGTTTCCTTCTTTAAAGCTTTTCAATTTTGAGTCCTTGGAATATATTATTGATGCAAACCCTGGCACCCAGTTATACAGATCAAACACAAATCCCCCAGCTGTGTCCACACAGACTCCAAAATCTTCAGCCCAGAGTCCACTGGCAGAGTTCACGGCATGCAGCCATCCTCCCACTGAGCTGATCAGCCGCATCTGTCACCACACTGCGTGCACCACCTGGACCAGGGCTTTCTAACACAGGGAGAGAGAAATAGAAATGAATTTGACCTGTCATTTAGCGTAATAATACTTTTTTTTTTTTTAAATCCAGGGTGATTCGAGGAAGAAACACAAAAGACAACTTCTAAAAATTGCAATTAGGAAATTAGTCTGAGATGATTCTGAGCCATCCATTCTGCGAAAGGTTCTGGGGATCATCAGAAAGACACAGGCAGAGAAAAAATAATTATTGCAATTGTCATTGCTGTCTCCAGGCTTGTCACGGTGATGCCAGTAAAGCCAGCGAAGCTGGGAGAGAGGGAAAATTGTTAACTTGAGAAGTCACCTCGGATGTGGCGGCTGAGGACAAGAGGTGCCCAAAGTATTTTGCTCATTACCAAGATTTATTGTTTCCAGCTCTGAGAAAATGTCGGCTAAGCAAAAGTAAGGCCACGCGGAGCGGTCTGCGAAGGTAGATTTTACTTAGAAATACCAAACTATGAAGAGGGGAAGGGAGGGAGGGCACATGGGCACTCCCCTGCGACGTAAGGGGAGGGTGCTGGTTTGTTAGGTTCTGATTAAAGACTCAGATGGGGAATTTCTCTGAGTGCTTATGTTGGGAAAATGTGCTTGAGATTAAAATAGCAACAGCAGAACTGACCAAGTGAGGAGTGTAGGATTGCAGGGAAGAAAATGCTCCAGCTGACGGAAATAGTTTAATATGCATTATGTTATTTTCATAATATATATATATATATTATATATAGTCTCTCTGTCTTCTATGGGTCTATTTCAGTAATTACTGACTAATATACCAAGATCATCATCATAATCTTCACCAACATTTATGCGAGGTGTAAGCTGCTCTTACTTGACATCTGCTAGTATTTTTGTCTCCCATATATAATTGATGTTTCTGGAAATTCAAGCCCTTACTCCTGTACACGGTCTCTTCCACGGCTCTGCTATGTACACGATGTCTGGTAGCTCTTTGATCCTGTGTGACACGGCTGTAACTCTTAGATTCCTGCCCACGGCACAAGTCACCCATATCGCTCGTGGTTGCCACTGACTGGCTTTTGTGCTCACAATAGGTCATGTTTTTATACTTCCTTGAATACCTAGAAATTATAGGTTGCATATCAGATACGCATGTCAACTTGTTTTTTTAACTTGTTTTTAAAGAAAAATTCAGCAATATTCTTCAGCTGTATTGGATGCATTTTTTTAAACAGGAAATTATTTTAGCCTTGTTGAATGCTTTTAAGTATCTCTCTGAGGAGCCCAGTATGGCATTTAATTAAGGGCCTGTTTTTCTCCCTCTAATGAGAACAAATCTTTTGAAAACTGTAAGTAACTGTGGTCGCAGCATGCCAGGGTGACTCCAGTGAGCACAGAGCTCTCCTCACAGGTGGGCAGGATGTGAGACTCCCTTCTGCCTCCTGCAGTGTGGCAAAGTGAAGAGACACCATCACGATCTTGTCATGGTATAAGCCAAAGGTGAAAGGGCTTTCAGATGTAATTAAAAACTTTATCAGTTGGCTTTCAGTTAATCAATGGAAGATCCAGGTTGGTCCTGACCTAATCAGGGAAGCCCTTTCTACAGGGTCTTTTGGTTGCAGATCTCCAGCCCTTGCTGTCCCTTCCATAGCTGACTTTGG
The DNA here is from genome assembly GCA_002564305.1 of Octomys mimax. Classification (NCBI taxonomy): domain Eukaryota; kingdom Metazoa; phylum Chordata; class Mammalia; order Rodentia; family Octodontidae; genus Octomys; species Octomys mimax. The sequence goes on from NDGM010970549.1 coordinate 7,331, forward strand.
AGAAGAAGCTCAGAGAATCACACAGCACTCAGGAAATGGGCTCTGGTGAGTTGAGAGAAGCAGGGAGCTCCTCCCCGGCTTACACTCTCAGATGGAACACAGCCCAGATGGGACTTTGACCTGAGCCTTGAGAGACCCTGGGCTGAGGACCGCGGGGCCACAAAGGCAACGAGAGAATACATTTGCATTGCTTAGGACCCTGGCCATGGAGAGGTGAGGCACAGCAAATGGAAACTGTCACAGCAGTGGGATGTCCTGGCAGATCAGTGGGGACAGTGTGGCTCCTGAGCACCTCCCCTCTCCTTCTTCTGGTGGCTTCTTATATAAATACATGTGCCAGCCTGCGGGAAGAACGTGGCCCAAGATTTGATGCCCTGTTACTTCCTTGTTTCCCAGAGTGAAAATTACATCCTGGAATGTTACAGGGTGTCCTGCTAGGAAATTGAGTAGATTCAATCAATTAAAGAAACACTGATCGAATCCCTACAAATTGTCTGGCACTAAGCCAGCTGCTACAAATGGAACAGGAGACTGGGCAGGCGGGACTTTGTCCTCATGGCCTGTTTGATCACGGGATCTTAAGAATGAGGAAAAAGAGGCACTTGTGTTTGAGACCCTTGAGCAAAGGGCCCTGGGACGTTGAAGCAGAGGACACAGGGGAAACTAGTGGTGCCTTGAAGCAGTGCGCTTTTGAGCTATTAGGATTCATAGGTTTACACTAAAGATAGATTTCAAAGTAGCTGGGAGAGAAGATTTGAAATGTTCCCAATGTCAAAAAGTGCTAAACAGTTGCTGTGATGAATATTCTAATTACACAGTGTTGATCACTAAGCATTGTATATGTGTACATATCAAAATTTCAAACTTTGGCCCATCAGTAGGCATAATTAGATATTAATGAATCATTAGACAGTTGTACCGCAACAAACCAAGCAAAAGCTTGCTCAGAGCATGATTTTCTGAGTCCGCTCCACAGAAGCCGAGCTGCGTGATGATGCTCTAGAACTCTTGGACTAAAGGGACTCTGCCAGGCAGGACCACTGGCTGCCTGCCCCTGGCTCCACAGGGCTGCTGACTGACAGTGTGGTGGGGTGGCGTGCAGTGCAGTAGGGTGGGCATAGACCTGTGTTTCAAGTTTGGCTCATGAATGGCCTATAGGCAAAATCGTCCATGAAACCCTTGCCAGGGAGGCACTGGGGAGAAGACAGGAACAGCATGTCTCCAGCCGAAGGGCTGGCCAGATGGCTCAGCAGACTAAAGTGCCTGCTTAGGCAGAGTACAACAGCTGGGGTTCAATCCCCAGCATGCTGTGCCAGCCCCGCCCACAGGGCACACTGAGATGGTGATTGAGACTGGGTGTGGTGGCACACGCCTGTAACCCCAGCACTTAGGAGGCTGAAAACAGGAGAATCAGTATGAGTTCGATCTATGTAGTGAGACTCTGTACACCTTGTAGACCCTGCCCTAAATAAAATAAAAAAAAGAAAAAAGCCAGCCCAGCCTGCCCTCCCTCTTGGTGTAGAATAGGTCCTGGAGGAGAACTAGCTGATGTAGGATTGCAGGCAAATTGCCACAAAACAGCTATCTGAAACCCTAGGGTCACAGTGTGGGGAGAGACGCACATACCCAGGAGCACCTGGTGGCTGCATCCTACAGAGGAGATGGCGGCCTTCATCCCAAGGCCCAAAGTCTACACCTTGGTTGAGATTGGGAGTGCTTTCCTCAAATACTTAAATAATTTATGCTTCCTCCTCCTTTTCATCTTTTCTTCTCCTCCTCCTCCTCTTCCTCCTCCTGCTCCTTCTCCTCTTCTTCCTCCTCCTGTATCTTCTCCTCCTCCTCTTTTTTTCTCTAATCCTTCTCCCAACCTGCTCTTATGACTAACAGTGCACTATTTGCTTTCTTATAAGTTAAGGCTATAAATTATTCCAGGCCACTGCATTTTCTCTTCTTACATATATGACTTTATATTGAAGAAAAGCTCTGCTACAAAAAAATGCTTCAAAAGCCGCTGCTCTCATTTCACCTCTTCTTTTTACTAATGGAAACACTGAGTCTCCAGAACCCAGCAGGTGACAGTTCAGGGTTCCCACTCCTTCCCTTGAACCAGTGCTTCCTGCCCCTCTGCCCCATCACTTACATTCAGGTCACATCTCCACTGAGTGGTCAGTTGATTCTGTCCTGGGCCTTTTATTTACTGTGGTCAGCATTCAGTATCCCCCTGCTCTGGGTTCAGTGCTTAAGCTAATGCTCAGGGACAAATGACTCATAAGGGGAGGAAGACAGCCTATTTGGGTTGGGTTTGGTCCTGGTTTCACTTTTCCCACAGGTACAGGCTGAACAAGCAACTAACTGCCCCTCTCAGTGGCAGCCCCTTCCCAGAGGTGGTCTTCTCAGATTGAACCCTTGAGTTTGTCTCTGAGACACAAACCGACTGAGAGTGTCCACACTCCCACTGTGTCCTGTACCAGGCAGTCACACTTGGACTCACTCCTCATACACCCATCTCTACTACCCAGGGATCGGCGGGGAGGTCAAGACACTGAGAAGAGTGTGTATTCCTGCACGAGCCAGGTTACTCCAGCTGGCCACCCGCTTCTCACCCTCTTCCTCCAAGGAAGCCTAAACGCAATGCTGCAGCATCCCCACCCCCGCACCTCAAGGGGCCGCATGCTTCTCTGTGCCCCCAGGTGCCATGCCCCCTCCATCTGTACTCCCTGAGTATAGCAGGCTGTCTTCCGTGGTCCAGGGGTTGTCTCTCCTCCTCCCACCTGTTTCCTTCAAGGCCCTAGGCCCCTGGGGAAAGGCACTCCACTGCATTACAGGCAACATTTCCATGGTGTACTGTCCTCTGCTCACAATCTCAGCTCAGGGTGCACAGAAGGGGCTTGCGGGACTTAGGACACAGCCACCCTCCTGACTGTGACAGCACAGGAGAGCACACAGAGAAAATACAGCAAAGGAAGAAATGCACTTAGAAATGGATGTTGGGAGGGAACCAGGTACAGGCTCTGGAGGAGATACACGACCTGTGTCATTTTCTCCCAGTGTCCTGTGAGGACACGTCACCACAGGGAAGTGCCTCAGCACCAGCTGCCAGGCACATTCTGCACACAAGCCCAAATACCAGGAACAAGCAGGTGGCTTCACAAATCACAGGGCCTATAGCAACAACTGTGACCAAGCAGTCCCTCTCAATCACTAGGGGATGGTGGGGGCTGTCCTCAGATCCAAGGCCTCCTAGGCCAGTCGGGGACAGCCTCAGCCTCAGCCTTTCACTGGAAAGTGTCACTGGGCCTGCCACAAAGGAGGGGACCTGAAGTGTGGTCATATGGTGGAGGCCTGACCAGAAGGGAACCTTGGGGTGGGGTGGGGTGGTGGGAATTTGGGGTGACTGAGGCCCAGAGATGAGCACTGTCTTCTGCACAAGTGAGGAACAGGGCTTTGGGGGAAAGCCTTTGTGCTCTATAGTGAAGGGAGAGGCAGCCGCGTCAGGCTGATAACTGAGCCCTCCCAGCACACACATAAAACTACTTCCCTTTATGTGTTCACACACACACACACACACACACAGACATACACAGATGGGTGTGCATGTGCGTGCACACACACACACACACACACACACACACACACACGTCTGTCACCCAAGAGACATGCCTAATGAATATTTCATGGCTCAAACAATGGTCAAAATTATCAAATGAGGGCTAAATATTGAGTGAATAGCAAAGCCTCTAAGTGGGATAGATAAGGAATAAGTAAGTTTAATAGCTGTGAACCCGTCTCACCAGAAACAGACTTACTAGCCAGCTCCTCACAACTACAGGCTCTTGATTTCGAGAAAGGACTTCAAAAATGACAGCAGCAAAACCCGCTCACACTGGGGTAGAACTGGCCCTTGCTGATAACTACTGTGCTGCTCGTTGCTGGAGCTGGTCAGTTCTTGAGGCCGGTCCAGCTCATGGCTGAAAAGTCAAGGAGGAGATGAAGGGCCCGAGGCTGAGCAGAGCGGTCTCCAGCACTTTAGGAACCAGGGATGAGTTTCGTGGAAGGAACCTTTCTCCCGTGAGTGCGTGTGGCTGTGGGGGCAGTTCTGAGATGGTGCAAAGGAACCACAGCCTGGGTCCCCGGAACGCACATTCGGGGCAGGGTTCTTGCTCCTGTGAGAACTAGGGGAGGTGGATCTCAGGCCGAGTGGAGCAATGCGAGTGGCTGCGGATTCCGGTGGAAGCTCAGTTGCCTTGCCTACTGTGCAGCTCCTGCCGGGAGCCCCAGTCCCTGACAGGTCACGGGGTGGCACCCATCCTGGTAGACCCATTCGCCATCACTTCTCACTGGATTTTCACTTTCTCAGCCTTACATTGGCAAGGGCTTCCGATATGACAGGGTGCAGCACCCCAGGTAAGAGGCGTTGAGCAGGTGGTCCTGTGGGCTGCAGAGCCCAAGCAGAGAGGAGGCTTGGCTCAGCTGCGGACGGGCAATGCAGGTGTCCGAGGCTGAGGCCTGAACATCTGCAGTCCTGGTACCCCTTTGGCTTCCAAAATCCAGCCCTTAAGCTCACAATTTTTGGTGAAGACTTCCAGGGACACAGGGGTCCCATTCGTGAGGAAACCAAGCTTTGCTCAGCACACAGAACAACTTACACATGTGAGTATTTGAAGCCTCCTAGCCTCCACGTACTGACATGCAGCTCAGCCATGACACGCAGCTATTTTAATAAACGTACCACCTGGTTATTTTAATATATTTAAGTTTCTAGTAAATAGAGTCTTCTGGTTGGTGGCCATGCTATTTGATGGAGCCGGATCTGAAAGCTTCTTAGACTCGGAGAGAGAAAACAACGATGGTGAATTCCGTATGGAGTCTAGCGCGGGTCCATCCGTGGCACAGGTTCTTATCTGTCAGGTCAGCGAAATCTAGTTGTGTCACTGCCGTGGGTGGAGCTGAATGCTGTTTTGGAACTGCGAGGCACAGGCGAAAAGTAGAGGGGAACGTGTGGGGAGCGCGTGCGTGTTCTCACGGACTGCGCATGTGCGCGGGAGCTGTCCATTGTAGGGGAGATCCTTAGGGCCAGCAGAAAGCAGAGGGTTCCCTTTGAAACAACGTCCTCAAGGGCTGAGATTTAGGAACCAGACTGTGTTGCTCACCAGAGCCTCAAATGGCAAGGAGGAGGCTCTGCAAAATTAGCTGTGTGACTCAGCCTTGGGTGACGGTGAGTTCTTTTCGCTGCTGTCACCTCCTTCCATGCCGGTGGAGCAGAAGCTAGGAGGGGGATTCAGGAAAGGACAGGGGAGAAATCCTCATGGACCCAGGCTGGATGGCTGTGTTTTTCAGATATCATCTCAGTAACTTCCTCTTGAGGATAACAGATAAGCCTGTGATTTCAAGACCCTTTTGGTATTTAAAAATATTAAGAATAGCACTTCTTTCCACTTATATGTGCCCTGCCCATCTGCCTGGCCCTCTTCCACAAATACACATACAATGATTTAATAGAATCGTTGCATTTTTTTACATGCAGCTTATCCAACCTGGGGCTGATGGGAGAGAACAGATGTGATCACCTGAGCCACTCGCAGTTCAGACAGCGGATCTCAAAGTTTCTCCCTCATTATCAGACTCACGCTGACCCCTCAAGCA
>NDGM010970557.1:0-11967 GCA_002564305.1 Octomys mimax
TAAGTCTTCTGCTCTATTGGGGTAAGATTGTACCTGTCAAAGAAGCTCTTCCAAACACTCCCCCAGAGATTGCTTCTCCTACCGCTGAGAATATCACTTACTATTGGTGACACTCACAGGACACTCTTTCACTGATTCCCCAGCTAGGTTTTTTATAGTAAGAAAATTCCAGATCACCCTCTACACATTAGCAACTAATACGTTTGATAGTTTACATGAGTAGTCTCACATAGACGATCTCACTGTGGTCCCCCTTGGCCAAGCACAATGTCTTATTCAGAAGAAGCTCTTAATGATCCGTGCCATTTTGGGCTTATGATATGTGTGGAGTAGCTAAAATTATGAACCCGGGTTGTATATCTGTGAAGTAACCAAAGCTATAGTAAAAGAGAATTACCTCGGTGCCCAAATGTTACCAGCAGCAACACATCACTATTAAGTCTGACGATAAAGATATGCATCTGTGTTTTTAAATAGGAAAATAAAGGGCTGGGGAGATCAGTCAGTGGTCTACACACCTGCCTTGTGAACACAAGGTCCCGAGGTTTTTTTCTTGATAATGTAAAAACCTCGGGACCTTGTGTTCACAAGGCAGGTGTGTAGACCACTCCCCACAAGTCTCTTATTGCTTGTCTTTCATTTTTAAGTGTTAATGACCCAGGTAAGTAATCCATGGAATAATGTTTAACGATAAAAAAAGACTCATAATGATTATCTATATTATTAATAATGAAAGTTTCTTAAAGCCAACCAAACTTTGTAAGAAAGACAGAGCTAATTTCAGAACTCAGCATTGCCACCATAACTCCTCACTCCCTTCAGACTTTGACGTCTGAGTTCTTCAGAGCTACCCTGAGGCTTTCTTGTCTTTGGCAGCATCTGTGGTGCTGTTTAAGATAAGCTTAGGTGAAGACGAGACCAACTGAATTCTCAAGAGCCAAGTCAGTGGCCTAGCAGCTAATTTCTGTGTATGCATCTATCTGGCAGAGAGGGATTACCAGGATACAGTCCTGCCTCTGCGCCTGCCTGGGGGTAACCGGCAGGCAGGCAGCAGGACAGAGCTGTCCTAGTGCTGGGCATGAAGAGCCAGCCCTACTTGCAGTCCTGACATCTCACCTGTCATTCGCTGGGGAGATGTCTCTTTAACAGCCAACCAGTCCGTTTGGTGCATTTGCCAAGTGGGAGGGGTATGGCTTCTATCAGTCCTGCTCCTGGGATTAATTATCTTATCTCCACTCCTTTCCTGCCGCCAGAGCCCTGAGCTGCCACTTTGTCCCTAGCTACTCTGCCTGTCCTCACTGACTTCTTTTTCTTCAGGAAACCTTCCCATGGGTCCAGAGCTGCCCCTAAAGCAAGACTAGAGGCAAAACCAGCCAGCAGCCCATTCCCCTCCCATCCCAGCCTGGCCCAGATCACCCAGTTCCGAATGATGGTGTCCCTCGGACACTTAGCCAAAGGAGCCAGCCTGGACGACCTCATCGACAGCTGCATTCAGTCTTTTGGTGAGTAGGCCGACTGCCCACGTGCATTGAAATTGCTCTCTTACTTTGTTCTTACCTTAAAAAGTGCTTTATAGAATAGCAACTTAGATTATATTTTGGCTTTAAAAATAGCTTTTGAGTCTTTGAAATGTTGGAGACAGTCTGCAGCGCCTGTGGCACATGACTGTGTGGGTGTGATAGGTCGTGATGAGAGGTGCAATTTAAAGTGAGAAAAGTTAGCGAGCAAAGTTTACATTTCCAGTTTTCTTAGGAGGGGGATTTAAAAGGTCATGAAACAATATCATGCACTTGATCACCTGGCACTTGTGCTCCCCTGTTCTTGGAGCAGATACTCTGTGGTACTAAAGCAAGCATTGTTTTCGAAGAAAAATTTGGAAGCCTTTGCATCATTTGGACGAACAGTTCTCTGTAATTCACTTTACAGTCTGGGGTTGTGATTGTGTTTATTACCAGAAGATATTGGTTAATCAGCGAGGTGCTGAAGGGTCACGGAGCAGGGAAATGAGTGCGTGGACAGACATGTTAGAGGTGGTCGACCCAGATGTCACCCTTGGTCAGCTCCTGTGGGCACCGTGAAGGGTGTGTGGCTCAGCGACTGATGAACAGTAGTCTGAAAAGGTTCGTTTTTAATTTTATAAGCACTGTCTTCTTTAGATTACTGTTTGTGAAATAGTAATTGGGCAGTGCTAAGCATTTGTTCTACTCCAAGAAGGGATTAACTATAATGGATGGATGTTAGTGAAATCTTGTATTCAAAGATCATCTCCTCCCTGCGTACTCACTTTTCTGTTTTTCTGCTTCACACTGGAAAGCAGATGAGTGTGTGGTTCTGCTCAGAAGGACCAACCTGCCCCATCCTGAGGACCTCCCAGAGAGCAGAGGGGCAGCTTAATCAGATGCTGGGTAGTACAAGATGTATTAGATCTCAGAACTGTTCGCTGTTAGCTGGACATGGTTAGCGCTAAACCAGACCTTATTTATAGAATTAGAAAAGACTTTGATATCTGAGGGTTGCTTGTTTACTGTCAATTGTTTCCACAATGGTTTAAAGAAGTGGTTCTTATACATTACTACATCAGAATCCTGTGGGTTTTTTTTTTTTTAATTAATGCAAATAGCTGGTCTCCACCCCCAAAGTTTCTACTCCACTAGTTCTGGGGCAGGGAGGGACCAAGAATTTGCATTTCTGACAAGTTCATGGGGGATTCTAATATAGCTTCTCCAAATACCTCCCTTTTGAGAATCATTACCTTAAAAGTGCTGTTTGTTGTAGACTTTGAAATAAGATGGGAAAAATTGTATTGCTAGATTAACTTTAATTTTTCTTTAGTAATTCTTTGATCCTCGACTTAGGGCAAATTTAAGCGAAGAATGAATGACTGTTTCAAAATAATCTTAAAAACCATACACATAAAGAGATAAATACAATACAGTGGAGTCGTGCATGGTTGTACATGTGTACAATCCCAGCCCTTTGAGAGGTTGAGGCAGGAGGATCACAAGTTCAAGTCCAGCTGTTGCAACTTAATGATATAACCAGGCACTATCTAAAATTACAGAATGAAAGGGCTAGGAATATAGCTCTATATGAAGGCCCTGATGTTCAATCACTAGCACTACCAGAAAGAGAGAGACAGGCAGACAGAGACAGAGACAGTGAGACAGGCAGAGGAGAGGAGACTAGAGAGGAGCCAAGGAGCCAAGGGTGAGGGCAGCTACTTGGGACCCATTATTCAGATGTGCTATGTCATCACCTTGTTCCCAACTTCCACTGCACTATCCCTTCCCCCTTTGGGCTGTCATATTTACTTACTGGTCCTTAGCAGACTATTCCATGTCACTTCAGTGACTATTCCGTGCATAAAGATTTTTATTTTCTATTTCATAGGTGAGGAAACTGGGACAGTAATATATTTTTCATACTTTTGCCCTCAAGCGCCAATCATTCCATTATCAACTGAGTGACTGACACTGTTTTCCTATCCTTCAAGTCTCTGTGACATCAACCTGAGAAGTATATGACAAAGTCCTTGCAGATAACCAGTGGTAACCCTCTCTTCTCAAAAAATCTTATAAGGGTAGTATTTTTTTTCCTGGAATACGTTGAACCAAAACAAACAAAAAAAAAAGCCTAAAATTCAGCTGCTGTAGAAATCACATTAAATAACTAATAGTCTTTTACCCACTATCAAGAAACATTGATTAAGCCTATAATTACATCTCCACCATGCTGGGCAGGGCACAAGGAGAATTGCAGTGACCAAGCGCCTGTTCCATTAGTAGTTACAGTACCTGAAAAGCACACTGTTCAGGAAAGAAAGTATGCAAAAGACACGTGATCATAAACAGAGGCATGCAGGAGAGTAAGGTCTTTCTGCCCTGTAGAGTTCCAGTAAGTACACTTCATGGTGAGAATGAGATTAAGGAGACCTCCCTCCTTCTCCAAGGGCTCTTGGGATGTGGAAACGCAGAGGCAGTGAGGGAAGGTCTCAGGATGTCTGGAAGTGAGGGAAGGTCTCAAGGTGTCAGGCCATGAGGAAAAGTCTCAGGGTGTCAGGCAGTGAGGGAAGGTCTTAGGGTGTCAAGTATCACGTATGCAGCTTCCTGTCACAGAACTCACATGAAAGAGGAAAAAAATATAGCCCTAGGTCTGTAGTGAAAGGGAACATGATTTGAATTCTTTTCTTACTCTTTGATTATTAGGTGACATACAAAGGGTGACCAAAATATACAGTGAATATTAAATACTTTTTAAATATATTATAACCACATGTGGTTCCAGCGCTGCCCCTGAGTGTGGCTGACCATGGAGCCCTGGCATGGTGGTGCATGCCTATAATCCCAGCACTGGGAAGGCTGAGACAGGAATATCAGGATGAGTTTGAGCTCCATAGTGAGACCATGTACAAAATACATTTAATAACATTATAGTAAAAGACACATTGTCATTAATACCCTTCAGATTCCTCCCCCTCATTTTGAACATACTTAACTTACTCCAACCTTCTTGTCACTTTCTGAAGCAATTCTGGAAATCCTGTTTCATGGGTGTCTTTATGATGTATAATCAAAAATCCAGGGAATGCTGCTGCCAAGTGCCATCCAGTGGAAAGGCAGACTGGTATCTGTGTGTCCCATCCACCTTGTTCACAGGACCTCACACCGTGTGAATTCTGGCACCTCCTCAAAGTCAGAGTGACCGTAAAAGGAAAATGTTTTGAATGGATTCAGGCCATCAAGGCAGCACAACAGCCCAACTAAAGGCATGAAGAAGACTCCTAGGAGCGCCTCTGAAAGTGGCAAGAGCAGTGAGATAAATGTGTCCAAAGCAAGAGGGAGTCTTTTGAGGGTGACTAGTGTCATTGTGTCTTTTACTGTAATAAATTTTTGAAAAAAATTTAATCGGGCTAGCCAACTAGCTCACCAGATTAAAGCACCTGCAAGCAGGCACAGGGGCCAGGGCTTCAATCCCCGGGCCTGCATTGCCGGCACCACCCCAGGCGTGCTGAGATGGCAGTTGAGACTGGGCGTGGTGGTGCACACCTGTAATCCCAGCTTTTAGGAGGCTGTAAACAGGAGGATCACTAGGAGTCCGAACTACTAGTGAGACCCTGAACACACTGTAGACCCTTCCCTAAAACACAGAAAAAGAAAATTAATCATTCCCCATTTATTTTGTTCCTGCCTCATGTATGAGGGTACTGGGAGCTTTAGATTGAACTACCAGCAAAGTTGTTGGAAGATAAAGCCTGGCTCATCCCACTACTTAACTTAATTTCTACTGTCTTCTTCATGTCACCTTCTTGCAGGTACTTTGAAGAGGTTTCCCTTAGCCAGGACTGTGCTGTCCATCCCATAGCTGTTGCCATATACGTTTTAGTGAGTTAAAATGAATATAAAATCTAAAATGAATATAAAATTTAGTTCCATGCCTCAGAAGCCGTGGTTGAAAGTACCTTACACAAATGCTAGCTATGCTGGACAAAGTAAATGGAGAATATTTCAGTTATCACAGAAAGTCTGTCAGACAGGGCTGGAGACAGGAGGTGTTTGTGTTGAGGGGGAAGAGCAATGAACACATTTTCTAGAAGCTCGAGTTTTGCCTTTCATTGGTATTTCTAGGTAACAGTCTCAACAGTGCTCAGAGTTTTGTGGGTATTCAGAAGTGTTTCCTGATGGCTGCTATCTCTTTGGGATCGTTAGTCATTAATTGTTGCCCACACTGTTCTCAGAGAAAGAGTGTATTATAGTGCTTTTAAAGGTGGGTAGCCTGGACACAGAAATTAAGGGTTTTTTTTTCGGTCTTTTTGAGACAGGGTTTCACCATGCAGTTCAGGCTGGCCTTGAACACACTTTGTAGTCCAGACTGGCCTCAAACTCACAGTGATCCTCCTGCCTCAGCCTCTCAAGTGAGGCGATTACAGGTGTGCGCCACCACACTGATTTTGAAGGTGTCTAGCAGTCCTCCAGTGCCTTGTCAAAGGTTACGCTTTGGTGACTGGAAACAGAGCCCCGAGTAGTCACAGTCCACTGCAGCAGCCGAGCAGCAGCCCATTCCCAGCTTCTGTGCTGATCTCAGATCATACTTACATCCACAGCAGATGATTGCTAGTTGATCCAGTCTTCAGCTGAGCATAACAAGGCAGATCATCACAGCCTGGTGCATTTATGGCAAATGTACGTGGATCACGCCATCTGTTTCAGAAGCGGAAAGACCTATGAGATCATCTCGGCTTTCAAAATGGTTTTCACGTTGAAAAAGGGCTGCCAGCATGGGGGCTGAATGGAAGGCTTCACATACCCAAATTTACAAAGCTGTCTGCTTGTCCCCTCTCAGTGCAGGACAACTGCTGGTAGCATCAGAGAAGAAATTTGCACACGTGCTCCAGAAAGCAGCTGCAGCCAGCAGTCATCCTGTTCCCAGGCCAGGTGTGGGTAGAAACTGGAGGTTCTGTCCTACCTGTCAGTGGGGAGAGGCATGCGCCCTAGCGTCTTACGTTTATGGAGTGCTGTTTACTTATTTTTGGAGTTCCATATGCATTGACTTTATATTATCTTCAAAACAACTCTAAAATAGATCAGGTATTATTATCTCCATTGGACAAACAAGAAAATAAATCCAGAATGTGAGAATTAATGCCACCTGCCTCTTACCTGCAATCTAATGAAAGGAAAACCTTCTGCCTCTGTTTTCTTTCTCCTGCCCTGGCACCCATCAGCCTTCTGAGCTAGGCCACCTCAGATCTGTCTGCTGTGACAGAAGAGAGCTGCATGCCCTCAGGGCAGGCCTGGTCTCCAAGATTAGAAAATAAACTGAATTCAGTGTAAGGAGTATTTGTCGGACCCCATTTCTGTACCATCAGGGGTCATCAAAGTGCTCATTCATGAGTTACCATGTGCCTTGTTACTAATGCTACCCAAAGACCCCCCAAAACTAGAAATACCCCCCAAACTAATAAATAATACATCTGTTCCCTACCATGGACCAGTTAGATGTTAAACATTTTATGCATTTCATTAAAGTGTACCTTGTTTTTACAACCCAAGCTGGAGAAGGCAGAACAGATGCATAGAGGATGCAGTTCCCTCCGTGGCAGGGGAAAGGTTCTCAGCACTCTGCAGCTCCAAGTTTGTGCACCAATTTAGGTGCCCACAGGCAGCAGAGCACAAAATAAGGGCCGTGGCATCAGCAGGCCCTAGATGCAGGGACTGGCAAGTGCCTGGCCAGCGTGGCATCAGGGGAGCGGCCTGGGGCCTTGCCCTACATGAGGAAGATTGCATCTGCTCCAGAAACCTCCTCAGTGGAAGCCCTGGCTCCTGGAAGTCATGGCTGCATCTTTCCTTAGAGTCCCGTCCTCAGGCCTTTGGGCAGTAGCGTAACATCCAGGCTTGGCTCTTTTCAGCCCCCAAAGTGAATTGGTTTTATTGGAGCAAGATGCAACTTATCCTGCATTTTTGCCAGGCTTGTGCACTCAGAGCCCCAGACTGGCACATCTGCCCTCTCTTGAGCTTGAGTTACAGTGACTGCCGGGCCATTGGGTGGGAGAGGTGGGAATCCTCCTCGTTCTTCTCCATACTGTCCTGTGCACCAGTACTTAGAGCAGGCCTCCCTCTGCAGTGGAGGACAGAGGCATCATACAAACACTCGTGTGCAAGGTGGATAATGTCCCTGGAACACTGAGCCTTTTTCTTCAGTAGATTCATCAAGAGAGATGAACTTTACCTCTGAAAGAAACTGAGGCAGGGCACAGACAGTGGTGCATATTTACCTGCTGTGGGCTCTTTAGGGTTCTGAGCCCTTATTTGACTTGACGCAGCTGATCTGCCTCACAGCTCTCTGAGGAGAGTGCCATTGCTTGATCTTTTAAGTACCATGGGGTTGAACTTGAGGAAGTTATGTACTGAATATGGGGAAGTTAGAGTGGAAAAGGTGCAGCTCATTAGTGGATGAGCCGCTGAGATTCCAGCTCTGGTCAATGTGTTCATATCCTTTCCGTCCTAGTACAGATTTTCCAGTTCTGTCATGTGGCATGGTTGCCAGACAAGTGTGTTAATCATTCAGATTCCTGGTGGTCAAACCCAGAGGTTTTCTTTCAGCCTGCAGCCATCACTAGGTTTTAATGGTGGTGGCACATGTGAACTGCCCTAGAGCCCACTCGCTTCCTGGACATCCCAGAGCATCTTCTTGGGCTTTCGAGGAAAACCTGAGGAGCATAGAAATCTGGAGGAGCAGTGGAACAAATGGGTTTGCAAGTTATAGAAGAGAAAAGCCCATCAGGAGCCAGCCTGTTAGTCTGTGCATAGCCATCTATCTGGCCCTAAGTAGAGAGAGACTGGCTTTGAGCAGGTTCAAGTCCTGGGAGTCCTGCTGTCAGTTTTCCCTGCATTTCTGTCTCATCTCAATGGGGTAAGCTCTTCACAGACATTGCAACCTGTCAATCTGTTGGCCAGGAAATAAACAGAAAGTGGATGACTGTTAGGACTATAAATCGATTCTTCGCACTCCAAGGCAGTTTTCTTAGTGTCTATTTCCGCCTCTGCAACACCCAGGCCCATTTAATGGTGCTGTGAGGGCTCACGCTCTAATTCCATCAGCCCCCTGGGGTCAGAGGCCTGCAAGTGGCGGCCTCACTGATGAATGGGAGTTGTGCACCCCTTGAGTCCAAATATTCCACTTAGCCCACAGATTTTTAAAGGCAATCTGTTGACCTGAAGGTTAGTAAGTCCGTGATGAAAACACATTAGGAAAATGGTCTGAATGCAAATACCATCTACTCCCAATTGACAAAAATGCTAATGACTGCAGGAGAAGGCCATCTCCGGGGGAGGCCACCCAGGTCAGCCTCCTGACCTGAGCACCTGATCTTTTCTGCCCAGAGGGTCACAGCACCTGGGCATTGTGCCTCTGCAGCAGGGGGTGTGCATCTGGGCTAGAGCCTAGCATGGGTTGCCTAGGGTGGCTGGTAAGAAAGCAGAGGGCACGAGCAGGAACATAGCTTGGCCGGCTCGGTAGACACCAGTGGGGAAGATGCCCAGGGTCCGCACTTGGCTTAACGCTATCACAGATTAACTCTTAACAATCTTGGGGTGAGAGGTGCCCATGTTTGGTGGTGCTGGGTCCTATAAACTACAGAGTCACTCATGAGAGGTGCAAGACCAGAGAGTAAATACATCTGGCCACGTATTAAAGACATAAAGAATGTTTGTGCTTATGGCTCATCTTTTGTTTTATAGGGTTGTAAAACTATGAAAAAATACTTATATTATCTCCTAGTTGTGGTGTGTGAGATGTTTCATACTAGCTCATAAGAGCAGAATGTTAAATTTTCACAAATTTTGCAAGACAGATAAACATAGACATCATTTAAAATTAAATTACATACACTTAATTAAGTTGTATGTTTTATGAAAATGCATGAAGTATACAAAATTGATCACTTTCTAATGCATCAGCACATTTTACTATTATCTGTGTTTTTGGAGTGATCTGTTATCTGTGGTACAAATGCTGTGAGATGGGCAGCCACAAACCTCTTGGCTCTGTGTTCTGTGCACTCACGCTATCAGCTCAACCTTAGCTATGTCAGGAGTGCTGCTTCCAGGGCCTTCTTTTTAACCCCAGCTCTGGAAGCCTGTTGTTAAGCACTTACGAGCATAGCACACTTTTCGAGGTACACAGGAGCGTACAAAGCTAAGCGTTTACGTGAGAAAGGAACGAGAAACACCAACTCCTCTACACCACCTGATTGGGAGAAAGTAATTGTTCTTGCTTTGCTTCTTTCATGTACATATTTTATAAAACAAAATCTCCAAGTGTTCTTCAAAGAAAAGTAACAGTATAGCTTAGAAGGTAAGGAAATCAAACACGGGCAAGGCTGAAAAGTTTTCTTAAAGAAGTGGTGATGGAGCACAAACTAAAATGGAACTGATCCTGGAGTGAAGCTCCATGTTTTTTGTTTTTCATTCACTTCTAATAATCCTCCAGGATTAAATCATTTCTTATTTCCAGCCAACCAAACCTCAATCTTGTGCACTTTCATTTTTCATCTGTTATATGCTGTCTCTGTTTCTGATTTTGCCTGCTCAGTCATTTGTCTTTATTACCACTGTCTGGTTACAGACACTGTTGGTTCATACGTCACGCTTTGTGGGGTGAGGGTTTCATAAGGTCTGTGCTATTTTTCCAGTTTTATGAACTGTCTGTTCATATTTGTCACTTGCGTAATGTATTCTATTATTGAAAGTTTGCAAAAACTTTTCACGTTAAATAAGCTCTTAATTCTTTAAATATCATTTTTCTACAAGCATCTTTTATGTTTTTCATTAATTTTGGTCTGAATATTACAATTTATAGAAACTGAACCCTTTTGTGTTGTTCAATTCGTCTTTGTTAGGGCAGGGTATGATGGCCCACACCTGGGATGCCCATGCCCAAGAGGCTGAGGCAGTGGGTCACTGTGGTATCAAGGCCAGCCTGGGTTATAAAGTGAGTTCAGTGCTGGTCTGAACTACGTAGTGAGACCCTATCTCAAAAGAAAGATGCCAGTATTATCTTTCATTAATTTTAAACTTAAAAAATCTGTATTCCAGATTCTAAATATCTCATTGTCATTTTATTCAGGTTTTTTGAAATCAGTGTATAATTCCATACTATGCCAAATTGTAGATGATCAGTAAAATTTTGCAAGCTGTTGCCCTAAAGGAAGGCTTCGTTTTTATCTCTGAGACTGTCATTAGCATCAAAACAAAATGCTTGCACAGGTCACTTTGTGACCCAGAGTTCCAACGTCCCCTCACTGTGATGCTGCTAAAATGAATTCAGACTCTCAGAATTCCTGGGAGAAAGTGGAATGATATCTCAGTTGTGAGAATGGATATTAACTTGAAAATACTTCAGAATGGATTTCTTTTACTTGCATCTATTTTATTTTTATGTTAATTTTAATGAGAAAGAGCAGAATGGATATTTTAAGAGAAAGTGCTTTTGATTACTTAGAAACCCAATGTCCTTAGGGTAGAGACTTAGGAACTTAACCAAATTTAAATCCATTATTTCAGAGTTATTAATGTAGTCTCAGCCTGTATTTTTTTACATAGGCTTTTTTCTATTATGGTAAGCTCTACGTAGCATTAAACCAACCACTTACCTAGACTTTTAAAATATTATTTTAGTGTAATAGCTGACTTTTGAATAATTTCTATGGACAACAGCATTTGTATTAATATTATATATATATATATATAGTATCAATTCCTGGTTTAAAATTCTTACACATATAAAGATCAAGTTGTAACTCCGCTCTCATACTTTTTAAAGTTTAAGAACTTTAAAAATCACTCATCGGGGGCCAGGGAGATAGCTCAGTAGAATGAGTGCTTGCCTGGCAAATGCAAGGGCCTCAGTTCAATCCCCAGTCCTGCAAAATTAATAATAATAATAATAATAATAATAACTCGTGTTCACTGTAGGAAACTTAGAAAATACAGACTGACACAAGAAATTTACAGTCATCCATTCTGTGACCCCCAGGAAAATTAGCATGATCAACATTCTTTGGTATATCTAGATTGACTTCTGTAGATAATACACGCACTATAATTATATTGACTTTTTGATGATAGGTTCACTATAATTCTGCTTTCCATAATTCACGTTTTAAACAATTGTGATCTTCAAATCAATATTAGAGTTTAAAAAGAGCTGTGCTAGCACACAGAGTTGCTATTCTATCCTAAGATTGATTTTTAGAAAATAATTCTGGCATTAATTCCTGTAATCATGGCGCATAAAATTGAAGGTTGCTTGGCAACTAAAGTGATGCTAATGAAGAATTAAAGGCATTATAAGAAGAATACCTAGTTCTTTCCCATGTGAATTACACTAACTATGGTTGATTATAATAGTTGTAATAAATGAAGGAAACAAAAAAATTTTTTTAAATTTTGAATAATGAAAAATTCTGTG
>NDGM010970559.1:0-14151 GCA_002564305.1 Octomys mimax
TTGCTGCTATGATGTCTCTTGGGTAGATGGTTGTTCAAAAAGAAGGGGGTGGTGAATGAAAGCGAAAGGCAGGAAAAGGAATATTGTGGGACTTTCCTGCTTCAAGGTTGTAGATAGTTCACATTTAGCTTCAGGAAATTTATCAAAATTAGTGTTCAATCTATCCTACATGTTCATGGCTTTGATAATCATTGTTATAACTGTAATTTCTAGTCCCTTAGAATTTCTTGGTGGGTGTTTGGCACATGACTATAGTTACTTGACAGTTCTATAAAATAAAATAATTGGTTTTCAGCCTGTGTTGCTCTGTGCTTTCGGATGAAAATGGTATTTTTTAAACTCTTCATATTTCAGTGCTTTAAGTAAACATATTATTCAACTATTTTTATTCTAAATAATAATTTCCATAATTTCAGTTGAAAATTTCTGCATTAGGATACATGCAAAAAAAATTGTCCTGACCTTTTAACAATTGGATTGTAAATCAAGCACATTTAATTTTCCTCAAATGCTATGTATTCCCAACAGGAATTCCTTAAACACCCTTTGCTCACGTGGTTCTTCAAAAGTCACCCAAAATCTCTGCCAAATCAAACATGTTCTTATATCTTCATTGTCTTTTCTTCTCTTGTGTTCCTTTCTGTTTCTAACATGTACCCTATAATGTTTTACATCATGCATTAATGGATACATATGCATGAGGATTCTCTTGGCTTTCCATGAGACAGCTTACAGAAAGGCCGTGTGATTGGAGAGTCCTAACATTCACAGCACCTACTCTTAGGTACATAAGTAGCATTAAAAGTTTTCCCCTATATGATTAAAATTCTGGTACAGTTATTTGTGATGCAAAACACGTAAATCTCAGGGCAAAGAGTATTCAATTTTTTCTTTGAGGATGAGTACAGTCATTATTATTTTCAGACAAGCTTGCCGTAAACTTTTTCAACAGATTCATTTTCTTAGGTATTAACTATTTAATCAGTTCTAAGAATTTAATGTATATATATATATATATATATATATATATATATATATTACATGTAACAGATAAACTATTTATTATATTACATATACATGGAAATAAATTTGCAGATGTCAAGAAAATGACAATCAGGACAATGTAAAAAAGTATTGTTTTCATGAAAAAGGTATATTTCCCTGCAATATTTAATTCATCCTGTATAACCAGGAGTGTAATCCTATCTTGCAAATTTTAGTATGCAAAATAGCAGATGATTTTATTATTTTTGGAGACTATACCATTATACTGTATGGTTTTTCTCTTACATGTTAAGATGAATGATCTTAAATACCAGATGGTTTTTCCTATATGAGAAACTTGAAATATAAAGATCAAAATGAAAACAAAAGATAATTGGAAGTAGAAAGACAGATCTTTCTGAACGGGGGAGGGTATTAATAGATGGCATGGGAAGAGAAGAGCAGGTGGGGAATGAAATGAATTAAGACATGTGGCCTCCCCCGGACAAGGATGGTAATCATTATGTACTGGCAACATGTACAGAGAAATTATGACCTAAGCAGCAGTGATCCTGGCTATGGCACTTTTATGTGTAAAGTAAAATATGAATGAACTTTATATCACTCTTGTTTATTTCTACAATTCCTATCTTTTATGTGTAAAATAGTAAGATAATTCATCAATAATTATTTTCCCCAAACACACAGATGTATTAATGCTATGTGCAATTTAATGTAATGTTTCATTTTTAAGAAGTGGTCTCCAATAGCTGTGTTTGAGAATACAAATATTTCTGCAGTCAAAGTAAAGTTAGTAGATGAATCACCTTAAAATCAATCTGATGCGGCAAGAAACTGTTCGGAATAAATTGATTTAGAAAAATACTCTTTCCTTCACCCTTACTTAAAATGTACCCTCCGTGCTTCCTCCAAACCACTTTTGCTTCTAACAACAATATCATTACTGTGGTAGCCTTCAGTTTCCTTCCTCTGAAAGTCACATATTAAACTTGAAACCTGTGATGATGCGATTAAGATACGGAATCTTTGGGATGTGGGATGACATAAAAATGAAGCCTTCATGGGAAGACAGAGACCTCTTATAGAGATCTTAGTCAGAAAATCAAATATCAAGTTCTGTTAAATGTCCATTGAAATTACATCACTAAATTCTAAGTCACCTACAAACATTGAAGCTGTGTGTGTTATATGTGATACAATTTGACATATGGGACAGAACCATTAGACAGCATCATGTAAAGCAAGTACATAGATGGCAGTATAAGGCTACACTGCTGCCACATCTTGGAGTCAGTTCAGTGGAAAAAGAGACTGAGGCTGCCCTTGAGGCTCATCTCCTGTCTAGCAAAGCCCTTCACTGCACTGTAGTTCCCACTGCTAAGGCATCTAAGGTAGAATCTAGGGTCTTTGAGGAGAAACCTTTACCACGAGGACATAGCTTTGCATGACTCAAATACAAATTCATGTGGCCTTTCCACAAGGAATCTTTTTATGTCTATTATTGTGTGGACTCTACTGACTTCTAGGCATCTTCGGATGCTGTGCAGTTCCCCATGTCTCCATCTCTCCAATATGTTCATGCATGGTCTCCACTTTTGAGTATTATTCTCTACATATTGCTTTGAGATATCTGTTGTCCCTCTCTTATAGTTCCAAAATCTATTTTTTTTGTTTTACATTTTTGTTCTGTTACTTGGTTTGTCACTCACTAGAAAGGATTTGGTGTTGTGTATTCCAGTGTCTTTGGTGTTGGAATTCAGAATTTTACATAGGACAGTCTAAAAGTGTCATGTTGCGTTTTGTACATTGGGAAAGTCAAGGCTTGTTTCCACACCCTGTCTGATCCTTACGTGCAGACACACTTTATGCCCTTGAAAGTTCACCTTTTTGATTGATTAAAAAGATATTTTTATGTTAACTAGGATCTTTGTTGTTAATATAAAACATAAATATTATCATACATCAGTATCTTTTCATCATTTATTTGTCATCTGTGTAGTCATGTTCATTTTTAATTATCCTTTCTATTTCACTGAAATGTTATATTATATTTTCTTATATTCTGTCTGAATGTATCAGATAAAGACTTTGTTGCTTCAGTTGAGTATACTTTAATTATAATTAAAAGACAGATAATATATTATGTATATTTAAAATTTATTTTGTTTCTTCAGACATTTCATTTATGTGTAATAACTTTCCTGGCATAAAGCAGTGAAAGGAATAGAACTCTATAAATGATATCTAAAGATGACAATAGACAGCAGTATACAATGTATTAATTGTTATAACTCTACTACCAACCGGTTTTGAAGCTGTCACATTTCAATTTTTTTCTCAATAAAACTAATAAAAAATAAAAAAAATAAAGATGACAATATACAAGGTACATTTGCTCGTATGTTTCATGAGAATTAGGATTTAGTGTTTCTGTTTTACATTTGATAGGCAGGAACTTCACTGTCAGGCTTTTAATTGCTATAAAGAATGATAACTATTTAAATCAACTAATTATTAGATTTTCCTTGCCTATGTGTATTTTTACATAAGAATAAAACAAAAAAATTATATCAGTAATAGACTGTGTTCCTGTTAAACTTTACATTAACTGTCAGTCTATCATTTTGATGATTGCTACAGTTTATGTAGAGATGTTCCTCCCAAAATGTCATGCAATCATAGGGATTTTTCAGCAGTTGCTGAATCTAGAGTGTTTGATGGTGGGATTAAAGTTATGTGCTTAGCAACATGTGTTTGGCCTAGTACTGATTAGCACGAAGGTGTGAGTGTTATACCGTCATGCAGTGGGTAGCCTGCATACAGTAAAAGGAATGGAATAAATATTGTCTCCACTTCTTGTTGCTTTTGCTAATTTTCTTTCTTTCTTTTTTTTTGCAGTACCTCAGATTGAACTCTGGACTCTGCACTTGCCAGACAAGAGCTTATTCTACTGGCTATCTCCCCAGCCCTCTTTTTTGCTAATTCCTGCATTTCATTAGAAACTGTTCTTCTCTGTGTTGGCCCTCTGCCAGCCCACTGCTTGGGAGCCAGCCAATTATCAACTGGAATCTCTACAAACTGTGAGCTAAGGAAACATTTTCCTCTTTGAACACTGGGTGTCAGGAATTTTATCTCAGCAGTAAAAGAAAGAGAGACTTAGACAATCATTTTAAACAATGGTAACATTGAAGTCTTTAAATTTAGTCTTGTTTAAGAAATAGACTTTTTGTGGTCAGCATAAAAATTTTCATCAATTATCTGATTATTCTGTGTTGCCATGAATTGACTATATATCTTGTCTCTCTAATTCAATCTGGAAATAAGGAGCTAATATTCCCATAAAAATAAAAGTGTGTGCTAATTTAAATACATAATAATTCAGTATCTGTTATTCTATATACCCTATGTTTGAGGTAAGCTATTTTGTGATAGAAAAGTTTTATTAATATAAAAAAGTCATGCAATCATATTGCATAATTTAGTTGTATTTATTTAATGCATATGAGAGGATTCTTTTTGATAATTTTCAAGGTATAGGCAGAGAAGTTGAGAAGTAACATAGATGGTTAATTCACATTAACAGGATTTTTTTCATATTTTTTAAAATCTAGTGATCACTAGAATTTACCTTGTAAATTTCATTAAAGAAATTTGTTTGCATATGTCTCTGCTTTGTATTGTTTAATTAATGTCAATGGCTTCTAAAGAAAGTGATAATTAGTTCTCTATAATTTTGTGGCAGTAATGATTATCATTAAATGTATTTCAGTAGTCTTTTCAGATTTAATTAGAATACAGCACTCACTATCTGAAAGTTTTATTCCACTGAAATATTTTTTGATCATCCTAAATCATCTCTATATTTAAATTTGAGAAATATTTATTGGACATGATATAATAAGGTTAAAGAAGATTGAATTGCACTTAAACCTTTAATTTTTGGAGACTATGAATATTGTGCTTTTAATTTCTAAAATATATAATTGAAGTCTTTTTGGATGTAGCCCCAAATTGACTGTGAACTCATGTTGCACCATTAATGACATACAACTTAGGACGATTGAGATTTGCTCAGATTTCTAGAAAGCTTGGAATGATTATTTGCAGAGTTGAATAACTCCTATAATAGATCTGAATATCAGTGAGTCCAGTAGTATATTATTGGATCATATTTGTCACATATGATGACTTTAATTTGGCGTAATTCGATAATTTTTGGCTTTCCAATGCTTCTCCTTTTTAGTCTCTTCTTCCCCTTCTCCCTTTTTTCTAATGGTATCCTTCTATCTCCTACTGGAAGTACAGTGAATATTTTACAGTCTTCTCTGAGACAAACTGATCGCTTCTGGAGTTAAGACACTGGAAACATGGAAAACCTTTAAGCCAGTCTTAAATTATAAATAGTAGGACTTGGAAAATAACCTCCACCAAGAGGATAAAATGGTAAAACACGAGGAGGGAGGACTCTAGTCGGAGAGGATGACAAATGAGAAGGTTAAACTGATCGAGGAGTTTTACATGTGCTAAAATAAAACTCAAAGATATACAAGAACCTATTAATACGTCCAATGACAAGAGATTCACTTTCAAATGCTTCTGAGTTTAGAGAGTACACCAGTAGCTAATTAGTGTCAAGCCTTGTAGAAATTTTGCCACCCTAACGTACTGTAAGCTTGTCTTCTCTCTGTAGATGCTTTCTTTGAAGTTGGCTCATATTATCATGGGAAAAACTTTCACACATAGGAAAAATTGGGTATTGGACAAAACTGTATTTGTGACTAAGACTTACCGTAACTTTCTACTCTCTAAAAGTAGAGAATATGAATATATATATATATATATATATATCACCCAAAATTTTTTAAGAAAGAAAACAAAATAAGTGAATTGTGTCAGAATTATGCTTCTTTAATCTACCAATTACTGCTGAAGAAAACGTATGCTAATAAAATGTTGAAAACTAATTTATAGATGTGTATACGACTTAAAGTATCATAATGGTATAATCTCAACACTGAAAATAAGCAAGGTGTGGTTTCAGACATATAAGAAAAAATAGAATTAATATAATTGAGATTTAATAATGGTGAAATCACTAGTGATTTTCACTGTTCTGTATTTACTTTGCTAAATTTGTTTTATAAATAAGAACATAAAAATTAACATAACCATTTTAACCCCAAAATACTAAAAAGGCTATTTATAGGTAAACAAGAAAGGACACATTTTTAAAAATGTTCTCTTAAAAAGTAATTGATGCATTCTTTTTGGCTTAGTCTGCTTTGTTTTCATTTCATTTTGGTTT
Organism: Octomys mimax; assembly: GCA_002564305.1. NCBI lineage: Eukaryota > Metazoa > Chordata > Mammalia > Rodentia > Octodontidae > Octomys > Octomys mimax. Next base: position 6,311 of record NDGM010970559.1, read on the forward strand.
GTTTTGTTTGAGACAGGTTCTCAGTACGTAGATCAGGCTGGCCTGAAACTTACTCTATAGCCCAGGCTGGCCTCAAATTTAGGGCAATCCTCCTGTCTCAGTCTCTTGGGTGCTGGAATTACAGGAATGGACGACTACTCCTGGCTATGTAGGTCTTCAAAATAAAGATATGTGTAACATGAGCTTCACTATAACCATTACAACATAACTATAGTGACAACACTATTCCATATGAAATCATAGACCTGATATTTTCTTTTTACACCAAGTATAACATATCCTCAGGGCAGACAGAACATGATAAATCTTTCCATGTCAATCTAAACTAGAGAAAATAAGAGTACGACTCAAAATTTGAAATAGAACTTGAAATTACCTATATAATGGAGAATGTCAGTGCATTAAAGGCTCGTAGCTAAATACAACTTTTTAATTTAAAATTTGCTATTAATATTGAATCATAGTAGATATTTTATTAACTAATAAAATGACTTTGTGACTGATTTTATTTTTCTATAAAATTCTTCACTTACATGAAAGTAAATAAATATAATTGAGAAATCTGATAGTATAAAGCATCATGGGTTTGTTTTATTAAATGTAGTAAAAATTCAAAAGAGAAAATTGCAGCTATGAATAGTGAAAACTCAAATTAAGAAGGCACCTAATAAAATTGTTGTTGATGTCTTCTGATTTTTGTAAAAATAATTCATAATTAAATTGTTGACAATATTTAATCCCATGACAATGACTTCATAAACTGTCTTGCAGAGTGAACACCTACTTAAAGTTGTGTGTACTCAAATGTTCCTTGCAGTGTGATTTTTATTAACATCCAACTATACGTAATCTGGACTGTATCTGTTACAGGAACTAGTAAATTGCATACATTGAAATGTGCATTTTAAATATGAATCATGAAGATCTAGGTTCATGTAGAGCCATATATTTTTAATACACAGTTAACAAAAAACATTTTTAATAAAAGTTCAAAATATATACATGGTACAGGGAAGGATACCTCTGAAACTTTTAGCAGTGTCTTCTCAGATGGGAGGAAAGAAGAAGATTAACAGTCAAGGAAAATTTTCTGTTTCTTTTATTTATTCTATTTTATACTGCTTATATTTGGTGAGCTTTAAATAATGCGCATATAGTAACAGTTAAACCGAAATTAAAGTCGCTAGATTCTCAAACTGGCATTTATATATTTCAGTGAGTGTAACAGGGCTAGAGGGAAAATATGGCCAAGAGAAGTCATTTTCATTTTTCTCTCTTGTTTACAAATGCAGATAGAGTTCACATAATTGTTTCATGTCTAGTGGATATTCAGTTGTATATGAGAAATAAAATTATGATTTAATTCATTGAATAATTTTTATTACTTTTAAATTATTCCCCTGCATAATTATTGTATTAGATTCATGAGTCTCACATTTATTGACTTTCGACAAATTTTTATTGCCTTCAATGTTATAAGCCTTATGCTAACTAGAAATAAAGATAATAATCATATGTCTTCTACCCTCATATAGCTCACAAGTTTGCCAAGCATGAAGAATAAACAGATATTTTCAAGAAATGATAGTGTTATTAATTTTGAAAGAGAACATCTGATTCTGAGAAAGGCAGACTTCAGTGTAAGGACCACCTGAGGATTGTTGCCAGCAGCAAAGAAGGAGAACGGGAAGGAAAGATCATGCTCCACTTGGAGAACTTGTCATGTTTACTTTTTCTTGGCTGTTCTTAGCACCAGAGGGGCTCTGATGCTCTGGTCCTTATTTTGAGCATCACTTCCTGGCTCCAGTGAGGGTGCATCAGCCTGTTAGCACAGATTCTTCATCCCACTTATGCACACTTTCTAGCTTCCACCCACCACTGACCTTTGGGCCTTCCAAGTGTAGATCCTTGATACAAATATGCACGAGACATTGTCATGGGTTCTAGACCTTGAGTTGGACTTGTGGAGGACATTGACATGGGCACTACATGTTCAGATGGACTTGTGCAGAACATTGCTATGGGGTCCAAACCCTCAGTTGGATTTTAGCACCTCTAGTGTGGAGACAGATCTGCACTCTTCTGCAACTGACTCTGGGAGAATGCCATAAAATAATTCTACACAGTATGTGTGTCATATTACATCTTTTTTCCTTGTAAACTTGAGTACAACATAAACTATCTCTTTATCTGAAAATGAAAACTGAAGATTTTTTTGTTCCTGATTATTTTCTGGTAGACATATTCAAGGACACATTATTCTAAGAAGGAATATGTCTAAGGCCACTTTGAGAGGAAAAAAATCCATATTTAACCATATGGTAAAACAGGAAACATTTGCAATTTCAAATTGACGAAGTAGATGTTAAGCATTTTATACTATATCTCTAAATTTTCAAAAAGTACATGGGGAGAAAAAGTGAAGCCATTAAGAAAATGGAAAATCATTTTTAAATGTAAAAATAAAATTTTCAAAATTATACATAATTATAGTTGCTATAAAAATCTACCTCTAAAAACCATCATCACACTGTAAATGTTGCCTAATAGCAATATGCATGATGGTAATTGTTTGAATAATGTAAAAGACAATATGGAAGGTTTATTTAGTAAAAGGCTAGGATTTTTTTTTCAGAACTGGAGATTGAATTCAGACCCTTGCACTTGCTAGGGAGCACTTATTATATTGAGCCATCTCCCCAGCCCCAACGTTAGGACTCTTAAAGGTAATATCTGTAAATTTTTTGGTTCCATGCATATGATTATGAGAAAATATTCATGATTATTTTTTATCAGAGAATTTAAACCAAGAAAGATTCTAATTTGGTAAAGGTATGGTTTAATTATTCATTGATTTATTCAAACTTCATTTATTTTTTTAATAGGTTGGTCTGAGAAAATAAGCTAGCCATTTCTAGCCCTCAATATTAAACTGAGCACTATTTCTTTGGCATTACTAATGAATGTTATATCTAAGCTTCTTGAAAGTCATACTTTTAAATAGATTACAATCCACAAGTAATGTGAAATTTCACTATAATTTTTATGATTGTTTCTTTGGAATTAACTTCTATCACTTGAAATCAGTATAACACCTTGGCACTAAGTTCTATACTGTTTGAAAACGTTTTAAATATATATCTTACCATTTTTATCATCCTCAGTGATATTGCAATTTTAAATGGTAAACTATCAGTTCATGAAACCAAAATATATCAGTGAAATGCACAGCAAACAAGTATTTGTAAGGAGATATGTTTATACAATCTCTGAGTGTCTCCTAAGCTAATCATTAGTAAGTCATTAAAGAGACTCCTAGCACATCATTTGAGAAAGAATGGATTCAATATCTTGTGTTGTTCAAGAATTTAAAATGTGTCCCTTTGATGAAATTAATTTTCTGTTCATCACTGAAGGGTAAGAAAATATGTTTTTTTAATTTTGTTGAGTTTATTATCTAAAACTGTCTAATCATATTTATCATGACAGAAAAAAATACAATGTTGTTTTGTGTAGTGATGCTGCCAATCTCTATTGAAGCAAATTTTATGCACACACGCATTTTGCCCTGTGAAATCCTGGTGATGGTACATGATTAGAACTGTCAAAGTTTTATGTGTTCTTTTGAATTTATAATTTACCCTTTTTAACTTGACAGGCGATGGTTCTTTTTCCTATCTTTAAGACATTGTTGAAAATATTTATACATTAACAAAATCCCACATTTCTCCACACTTTTTACAAATGATGAGTACACAAAAGTGACACTTGTTTGAAGTCACACATCATAGCATTTGATTCATCTTCCCTCAGTCCTTTGCCATGACAAGTGCTGATGGCTTGCTTCCTATCTTAGGAACTACTGCAAGCTGTCATTTCTACTTCCAATTAATACATATCTGTTACAGTCCAGCAGCTCTAACAAATGCAAAACTACAACATATTTCTTCAATTTTCACTAACCAGGTGTTGCCATGGTTTCTAGTTTAGCAGTTAAAGTCATGTGACTGGTTCTGACAAGTATATTGTCAATCATTATACCTACATATTGCACTCATTGACAAAAGATTCCCATGTAATAATAGAACCTTGCTCTATAATATATCTCACTGAAAAATACAGCAAAATACAAGCAAGCATTTTATATGATGCTATACCAATCAGTCATAATGCAAGTTGGTATTTTTCTAATTCTTCAGTTTTCCACTTAGAAAGTTAGCCTTTGAGATTACCATTCAAATCTTCATAAATTCTGAATGTTATATATTTTTATGTTAAGAATATTAAAACATTGAAGAAAAGACTATTAAAAAGATGAAGTTACTGAATAATTACCACCATGCATTAAATTTTGACTAGAAAATATTGGATAAAATAACTTGAAGAAACATTAATTCATCAGGAGATTCCATAGCAAAATTTCAGGAATTACTATAGATCTATGTCTAGTTTTTATTTCTATTTATCTACCATCTGCATCATTTGTATTAGTTATTTTAAATAAGTAGATAATTTTAACAAAGGTTCTTAATGATGAATGTCAGCTTATGCTAGCATATACAATTAAGAAAATAACATTTAGGCTCTTTGAAATTGTAACAAACAAGTTCAAGAAATTGAAACCAAGTTAAGTACAGATGACATTTTATATATGTATATATTAATGTAAAGATATATTCATATGTATATTTCTCTTGCAAATTGTGTTGGTGTGGCACCAAGATCTAGAAGAAACTGAATTCTTCGTATGTTGATATTTGTAAGTAAAAAAAAAAAAAGATAGATATAGCTGGTTCTATTCAGAACAAGAAAAACTCAGTTTGATGGACATATAAACTAATTACATATTTTTCTATCCAGTCAAAATTAGCAGATAAGCATCACCTATGTTAGAGAATGAAGTTGGAACAAGTTGTTGACTGTTACTTTTCTTTGGAATGAAAAGCTTGACAAGATAATGTCAATCTAACCGCATTGTTTTATAATTGATCCATTTGCTTAAGCAAACTAAATGGTGAGGAAGTGAAGAGTAAACACACACACACACACACACACACACACACACACAAACACAATCGAGGAGGAAAATGTTAAATGACAAATAGAAAGGGTTGTGTGAAAGAATATGAATGTATTTGTTTCAATCAGAAAAATGAGTTTTTCAATGCTTGATATTTCTTTAAACATAGTTTGTATCAAAGTTCATTTTTTACATAGCAGCATGTATTGTACAGGGACCACATCACTCAATGCCATTCTCACCTCAGCTTATCATAAATACTTCAAGTCATATTGCCAACCCCAGCAAATAAGATGCGTGCTAAGCATTTTAGCTAAATCAGTGCAATGGGTTGATTGCTGCCAGGAAAACTCCTGCTGAAATGCATCCCCATTGTCAGGTACTGCATAAAGAGGAGCAACCAAGAAGGATATCTGAGAGATGGTTAGCTCTCAGGGTCCTGCCTTCATGAATGGAGTAAATGAAGGCATCAAATCGATGCAGAAGGAATGTGTCCTTGAAGACTGGCTCTGTTACATAAGTCAGCTCTCTCTGATGAGCTGCTTACCTACCTGTGTTGTTCCACATTCTGCCTCAGGACTTGATGTTTCCATCAGCAAGAAAGCCCTCACCAGATGCAGCCCACCAATATTACTTCTGCCGGTCCACAAAACTGTATGTTATACATATTTTTCACCAGGGATCAAACTCATAACCACATACATTTCATGCAAGAACTGTGCAGCAGAGCTATATCTCCAGTCCTACATTTCTCTTAAGTTATCATGTTTCTAATAACTAAGTACTGCCATAGAAATCAAAAAGAACACATGAATAAATTTATAGATATCTCTGTTCTCAAGAAGCTTACAACATTGTACCACAGACATGTAAATATTAAATAACATGCTAAATTAGAAAAAAAAGGATGCAGATCAAGGCTGGTAACATATTTTAGGGGATAAGATGAGAAGCAGTCAGGTTCAAGATAGTATAAATGGGATCTTCTGTTGCTTTGATTATGAGGAGACAAAAAGGAAGAAGAGAATGTTTGAAAGTAGTGATTGGGGAAATAACAAGAGTTTAGTTTTAGATAGATTTAAGTTTACATATATACTCCATGTGTTGTATAAGACATGAAATATTGTAAAAATATGCAAGTATAGATATTCTGTTGACAATTGGCTGTATTAGTCTGCTATTTGGTGAGGAATACTTCAACATAAAAATTTGAATGTTAAAAAAAATTTGAATGTTACTAGCATACAAAGTCTATTTAGAGCCATAAGACCAAAAGATTTGTATAGGGGATTAAAAATATAAAGGGCTAAAGGTTAAAAGGGGGCTAAAAATATAAAGGGCCAAAGGTTAATGTATATATATATATATATATATATATATATATATATGAAATATATATAAATATAAATCAAATATTATAACGAATAGGCTACAACAAGCAAATATCATGTCAGCAAATTCCTCTCAAACTAAAGTACAATTTTTGATGTAATAACTTTTAATTAGTGAATATAAAATATTAAATAATAGAATCCTAAAATATATTTTAAATGTACATTATTAAATTGTAGGAATGTTTTTTAAAGGCAGATCATTTAGTGGTACATAATTAAAGTATTTATTTTTATATTTATTAGAAGGTATTGGTAAATACATATGTTGCAACATTTTGTGTGAGTGTGTGTGTGTGTGTGTGTGTGTGTGTGTGTGTTAGTGCCTGGGTATCAAACCCAGGACCTTGAGCTTGTCAGGCAAGCTGTGTGCCACTGAGGTATCTCCCCATCCCTAACTTGACTATTTCTATTCACCTCTTTTCTGTATTTTTCCCAATCACTATTTTCAGATACTCTCTTCTTTTTCTTTATCTCTTCATAATCAAATATGTTAATGAGCATTGTCATAAATTAATAATGTCTCTTGGTACGATTGGATTTCAGTGTTTCTTTTACTATTTTAAAATTACTATACTTAACACAATAGAACACAACATTTTTAAGGTTATTGTTTTAATTATAGACAAATTAAATATCCAGTTTTCAGTGATGTAAACATTTATCATTGAAATAGAAGTAGAATGTTTAATGTGTTGATATATGTTCATGTAATATATAAGACATCCATTATGTAACACAGTCAGAAATAATGCAACTTCACTTTTATATTAAATGTAAGATTTTTCAAAGTCATTTCTGGTACTGTATTTATAACACTTACCTATTTTCTGAATGATGCTATATGGTGCTCTTAAGAATCTTATTTATGGGCTGTGGACATGGTTCAGTAGAATAAGTGCTTGCCTGGCAAGTACAAGGGCCTGAGTTCAATCCCCAGTACTGCAAAAAAAAAAAGAATCTTATTTACATAATTCAAAAATGTAAAATTTGCAAATTCTTTAGTCTGTTTACTGTAAAAAAACATTTTCAAGTAAAGATCTTTTATATGTTTCTATAGGACAGTACATTGCTCGTGAGAAGTTTATTTAGTACTGATAAACACGGTTATTATTTATAAGGTATAGGTGACAATTATAAGAGTATTATTTTTGTGCTGTGCTGATCATGCTTTGTAACAAAGGAAGTGTACAATAGCAAGTGTATCCTAAATTTATGGAGTGGTAGAAATCAAGCTATGTCAACTCTTGGTCTTGAATTTTCTGCTATGTGGAAAAAACAATATATTTTCTTTTTCTCATTTGCTTATGCCAATTTGGCTAGTATAAATGCTCAATTCATGTTGAGAAATATTCAGAAGTAATTCTAAAGCAGTGACATTCCTCCTAAATAATCACAGTTTAAGATTAATAGTTTATATTTTATTTTAT
>NDGM010970565.1:0-16568 GCA_002564305.1 Octomys mimax
TTTGTTTGTTTGTTTGGTGGGGGGTTGGAGTTAGAAAGGTTTCACAGAGCCATCTGACTTTTGGCAAGGATTTATTTATACTGATTTCCTGACATTACCAGGAACAATTAAAGTTTAGAGATTCCCTGGATTTCCTTGTCTGTTTGGAGTGGGTCTAATGGCCCATCTGCAGCTCCGCCGTCCCCTGCGCACATATGGTCCATAATTTATGAATGTGCTTATTTACATGTTTCAGTTCTTACTTTCCATTGTTTTGAAAAATAACTGCTCCCTTATATCTTTCTCTGACATATATTTTAATCGCGGGGCACAACAAGACAAGAGTTGGCAGCACAGAAGCGGAGCTGATACTTGCCTGCCTAGAGCAAATACCATGACTAGATGCACTATAACTTCTAGGGGACCCTCCGCTGGCCCTGCCCCCACCCTGGCTCCTGCTTTGGGAACCAATACTCACCAGTGGTAGTTGGGGGCACTGCACCTTCCTCCACCAAGAGAAACACGTGAACTTGATCTTCCCCTGCAACTGAACACAAAAGTCTACAGCATGAAGGTGACCAAAGATCATCTGTATGCCGATGATACGCGCCTGTGGAAAAGACTCACTAACTGTTCACAATAAGAGAGACTTCTCCGTTAATTTAACAATTAATTTCTACAATTTGATGTGTATTGCTTTTATCTACTAAATGTCATTGCGGTACTCTTTACAATAACTGCCACATAAAAACCCAGGGAGGGAAGCGTCTGGCCATCCGCGTCCTGGAGGCCAGCGGAGTCTGGGAGGCCACTCCTCACATCCAATTCCTCCCTGTCATTTGCTAAGCTCAGGTCTGAGAATTCTTGTGTCTTTCACCAGTGAAGTTCAGATCACCCATGAAATGTATTTTCTTTACCTTTACCCAAACAAATTGTCCTTTTAATGAAGGCTCGCCCTACCCGCCTTCCTTCTCCCATCTTCCAAAGCAACTGAGCACATTTAAAAGACCTGGGGTTCATTAATTTTAAGTGTTCAATAAATTAGTGGAAATAATCAAAAGCCCTGATTCTTTCTGATAATGACAATTTGATGTCAGTATAAACCAGTAGATTAAGCCGGGAACATATGCTTCTTTTCCAAGAGAGGCTGCTATAATTAAATAGTGAACACATCTACAAGGTGCTCTCACGCCTGATTAATTAGTAATCAGGTGGGTGAACTTCATTTTTCCAGTAACACCTTGTCTCTCATTGGTTAATTACCTTTCTGCCTTATCAGGTGTCCCGAAGTCAGTGTCCCCACCCCCAAGAGCCTCCAGCTGCCCCAGGATGTGCCCTCCAGCCCTCGGGCTTTGTTTTCCTAGGACCCTAAAACCTTTCTTCCATCACACAATGGGGGAGATCCAAATCATTCTTTTTAACTGCAGGACATACGTTTCTAAACACTACAAAGAAAATAGCAACTGAAGCGTTCCATAAGCAGTCTCTGCAATTCTCTCATTTTAATAATTTTATCACTTCTTAATGCTTACAAAATGGGTGGGGTACACACGACTTGTAATCCCAGCACTCGGGTGGCGGAGGCAGAAAGTTCTCCAGGAGTTCAAGGCCTGCCAGAATGACATAGCAGGACCCTGAAGCAAAGTAAATGTTTGTAAATATATATACACATTTTTCCTTATTCTTTCTCTTTAGGCTGTCACATCTTCATAGGTTACTAGATACAGGGTAACATGTTCTTCCTCTTGATATACTGCACCCACTTTCCAACTTCAAAAAAGTAATAATAATAATAATAATAATAATAGTGTCATCAGCCAATCATCTCTTTTTTCTAACAAAATCTGGTTCAACCACTTGTCTATATTGCATTCTCTAAAGTTAAAAGCACTTCAAGTGCTGTACTATGACAAGTACTTCAAATGCCATACTGCGACATCTACTCCGAGTTTGTTTTAAATTCAGTAACTATTGAGTAGCACCCATTAACATAATGAGACCCTGTCTCTAAATATATCTTTGTCTCTAACACTATCTTTGTCTCTAAGTGCTGTGTTTTGTGGCACTGGGCGTCAAACCTAGAACCTTGTATATTCTAAGTTGACATTCTACCACTGGGCCACAAACCTTGTCTTCAAATTTTTTGAGGGCTGTTTCTTGTGTATCTTGCATAGGTACCTATGTTAGATAAAAGTATTATAGCAGTCAGAGAAGGCTGGGCCTTTGAAGGAACCAATCAGGAGACACCTTGCAGATGTGTGAGGGACAGCTCCTGTGGGCCAGACCTCAAGACACAAGATGAAACAAACGCACTCAACACCTCCCTGGGGATGGACACCAGGGACTGACATTCTAAATAGGTGTGCATCACCCTGAGGAAGCCAGGAAGAGCCACTAACCCCACCCCACGGGAAAAGACCCTGTCCTGTATTCATGCCTGCTCTCTGTCTGGCTTGCTTCCCCATTTGATCCCCATTTAGTCGATTTCACCTATGCAATTGCACTGGTAACTTTATGGCTTGACCATAGTTTTGTCCCACCTCCTGCCCACCTTGAAATTTCCTTTTTTTTTTTTTCAGCCACTCAATGCCCACCTCATCTTGTAGATTTGCTCTATAATAGTCCCTTTAAAAAGGCAGGTCCTGGGAAACCCACTCAGGACCCCCTCTGTCTCCCTTTCTCAAGCTAAAGCTTTAATTCTCTCAATAAATATAACATACCCTTAACATTCACTGTTCCTAAAATTCATTCTTCACTTTTAGAGAACATGAACTCGTACCAGGTGTCTAGTGGACTGGGAGTTTCCCTCTCCTATGCTAACCCTAGGTATTACTAGGAATGCATCTACTTGATTTTCATACACCAGTTTAGAATCCCAAGTTCATAAGGCTCTACTCTGAGTACCTAAGACACAAGTCACCATGAAAACACATTGTGCTCCTTCCCCTGGAGGCAGAGGGAAGAGGAACAAAGAAAAAGACTTCTCTGGAAGAACAGGAGAAGACAACATGGTCACAAAAGCATCAGAAGTCCTACAAAATGCAGAACAATAAAATGCTTTTCCACAGGCAAAAGAATTGAATATTGTCATAGAGTCAAAGCTTATGAAAGACAAATTAGAAAATACTTCAGAAAATGTCTGGGAAAAGAAATAAGTTCATCCAAAGATGTTATAAAAGCCATCCTCTTCTAATGATTTCCAAACAGCATACATACTGTATGTCTGTTCCCTCTTCCTTAGAACATAACCACTGATGTGGCCAGCTGGGTGTGGTGGTGCACACCTATAATCCTGGCACTCAGGAGGCTGAGGCAGTAGGACTGCCTCAAATTTAAGACCAGCCTGCACTACATAGTGAATGGAAGGCCTTCCTGAATTACATGGTTAGACCCCATCTCAAAAAGCAAAACAATAATGAACACTGAGGTAAGGCAAGTGGTAAAAGCTGCACATCACATCTTTTTCAAAGGAACTCCAATCATCTTATAAGGACTCACCCAACTCCAAATAAGGAAAATTATACCTATAAGAGGAATGGTTGGGGAAAAGGAAAATGGCAATATTTTTTCTAAATAGATAGATAGAAAGTTTAAAAACAATCAATGCATCTCAAATCCCTTGAGTGTAAGAGGATGCCACAAGCATTCGTGTGTGGTGGTTACTGTGGCGATTCTTCCAGTGGCCAACGCAGCAGCCCTCAACATGCCTAACTGCCATGGGAGTGTGTCCCTCTTGTTTTTTCTGTACCTTCCTTCCTTCCTTCCTTCCTTCCTTCCCCAGGCTCCACTTTTGCAAATGCAAGCCTTCCTGGCGCAGCCTCTGTCCACTGGTCTTTCCACCACCCTGCACATGTCTTCAGAATTGAGCGGGCTTTGCAGCCCTTCTGTCTCTGCGCGCACACGTGGCCCTCACCCCCAGAAGGATCCCTTCCCCACACAGGAATTGGGAAACCGAAATGTTGACAGAAAATTTGTCGTTCAGTCTATTGACATCAAATGTATGAATGCCATTCAGAGCAGTAGTATCAGCATCAGAGAAGGTAGAAAAAGTTATCAATAGTAGAAAAATTATCAGTCTAATTTCCTGTATCACCACTCTCCATGTCCCTGTCGGGCTGGTTCACAGCACATGAGAATGGGCCAAGAGAAAAATCTTTCCAGACACAACTTCTAAGGTCACCGAAGAGAACAGAGGATGCCCTCTGAGAAACGTGGATGCCGGCATCCTAGACCTGGGCCCTCAACAGCGGAGCCTCATGCACTGCTCCTGAAAGCGAGCCGCATCTCCCGCCTACTTCACAGGGTAGTTCAAGGGAAAGCGATGAGGTCATCATGGAACACAGAGAAGGGCCTGGCACACGGTGAACAATAAATACTCGCTCTGATCAATACCATCATTAGGTATGTTCGTTATTCTAGGTGACAGCTGACAAGCCTCGCGAACCATGCCTTCACAGCTGTGCCTCGTCATGCTGAGCTGCCGGACTGCACGTGCAAGCAACTTGACGAGAGCTGCTGAGGTTCACCAGGTGTTCTGACTCTCTGTGAAAGGAAAGCCTCATTTCCAATTTGAGCAAACACCAAGAGGGATGACCATCATTTAAAACTAAAGGTGTGACTTGGGACGAGGTTAGACCTTACGCAAACTGCGATGCTGTACATATGTTTTCTCTGAGCTCAAGTTCTCTGACTCTGTACTTGTACTATGGGAGTGGTTACTCCACCTTCACAAAGCCTCTTTGTAGTTGATCTTTCCTAGATTGTTAAAAACTGGTCCTCACAAAGCAGAAAAGACATTCGGTCACTGATCGCCGAGCTCCTCTGACGAGTGCTGCTTGGTCAGCTTGCTAGAAACACAGCTTAGAGGAGAGAGAGGGAGAAAGGAACGAGCTTCAGGCACCGGGATCTGAGAGCTACTCAGCTGACTGTGCTGTGAGTGCCGATGGGGTGAGGTGCAGGGCTGGGGCGTCACGTCCTCTCTAGGGTGTAAGGAGAAGACACGTGAGTCCTGTTCCCAACCAGATTTAATACTTTTAAAATTTTGCAAGGAGTAATATATGCCTATTCATTAAAAAAAAAAAAAAGCCCATCTCCGTAGCCACAGACCTCACCCCTGTTTCTCCTTTCCACTTGTAGCCCGTTCTGTCCTCTCCATTCGTGTGTATGCTCATGCCACCGTGCAAACTTCAGTCTGCGAGGACCTCACAGGAGCCGGCTATGGACAACACAGCGAAAGAACGTCAAACAGCAGCTGCAGCTGATGTCTGCCAATTCTATCCACTCTCGCCTTGACTTGAGGTTTTTCTTCCCACCCCTGTCTGCACTGAACTACTAGCTTTGCCTTCCTGAGCCAGCTGGTGGGCACAGTCCTGCCTCCCAGCAGTCACCTCAGCTTGCTACGTCTGCTGCCTCCACCGGTCTTCCACATCCCTCACACGCGTGCGTACTGTTCCCCTGCTTCTCTCTCCCGCTCAGTGAGCTCACCTTGCTCCCCAGAGCTGGACCTCCCGGACTCAGCAGCAGGAATCTCGCCTGTCCGCCAGCCCCCGGGGACCTTTCTTCACTGTACCACACTCCTGTCTCCTCTCAGCCTCCCAGACACAGCCACAAAAGCCACCTTGGACCTTGCAACACGTGAGCTTTCGAAAGACTTTCGTGGAAATATGTGAAAATCCTGTAAATACCTTTAGGTCTTCTACTAGCTCCAGTAATATTCATTCACAGAGGTATAATTTTTTTAAGTATAAAAGAACTTGATAAAGACATCAATAGATATAACTACATTAGCCAGAGTCCTCAGAGTTAGTTCAATTAAACCTCCTTAATGAACTCAGAGAACAATAATAATTGTGACTCTGACTCCAAGAGATGCTTACGGCACTGAGATGAAGGTGTCTGTGGTGTCCTGGTACTCCTGCAGGTCACAGAGCACGGCATCCAGGAAGGGCCTGGGGACAGGCATTTCACCTGTTTTCGTACAACGCAAACTTTCCAACTTAACTGTGTAACTGCACTCAAAACATGGTCTGTTCCCAGAAGCAGGTGTTCTTAGCAAGTGCATGCACACACAGATGGAAAAGAGACTGCTGTTCACGAAGGCGGCTCCGTCTGTTGAACTGAGGCTGTGCAGGTCGCAGTGGGTTTCCCAACTGTGGAATGCACAGCAATGATTGTACAGCATAACATTTGTTTTAGTGGCTATGGGTTTCATGTATTTTAAAAAACAACTCATTTTGTGGGAGGTGTTCCATAAGAAGCTAGGTTTTAAAAGAGAGTGCAAAAATTGATTTAAGAACACATTAAAGAGGCATAGAATGTGACAAGCAGAAACATATTCAGCTGCCTGGAATTTAGGAAACACAGTGGTAGCTAATAAGTGCAAAGTTTTCTATGAATAGAAGAAAAAGAACTGGTTTATAAGGGGAGGTATATGTACTTAGATTTTTTTTAAAAAAAAGTATCCTTTAAAAAGCATTGACCCCAGCAATGGGCTTGGTGCCGCTCACCTGCAATCCCAGCCCTCGGGAGGCTGAGGCAGGAGGATCCCTGTGAGTTCCAGATCAGCCTGGGCTATAAAGTGAGCACAAGGCCAGCCCACAATACATAGTGAGACCCTGACAAAAAATCTAATAAAATAAAATGAAAAAGCACTGAACATAGGGCCAGCCTGATAACTCAGTGGACTAAAGCGCCTGCTTAGGCGGAGCGCAGCACCTGGGGTTCAATCCCCAGCGTGCTGTGCTGGCCCCGCCCCCGGGGTGTGCAGAGAGGGCAATTGAGATTGGGCACAGTGGCACAAGCCTGTAATTCCAGCTCTTGGAAGGCTGAACATAGGCAGATCACTACTAGTCCAAGCTACATAGTGAGACCCTGTTGACCCTGTCCTAAATACATCAAAAAATAAAGCACTGAACCCACAGCCAGAAAAGCTGACTGAATACTGTTTGCAGTGCCTGTGTTGCGTGTGTGAAATGAAGTTGGCTAGTTGGCATCACTAGCAGTTAGTTCTGCAGGCTGAGTGTTTTTTTTTTAAAAAAACTCATTTAATTCTGACTTCTGAGCTCTTTATTCCTCCTTCCTCCGTCTTCCTTCCCTTCCTGCTGTCCTCCTTCACCCCCTTCCCTTCTTCCTCCCTTGCTTCCTTCTGGCCTTGCTCGTCTCCCCTCCTCCCTCCTTTTCCTCTTGGAGAAAATGCTTCTAACCAAGAGGCAGAATGGCTTCTCACACGCCCAGTTCCTGTTCCATTATTTATATCTTTACTGAAAAGCTTAGTGCGTTTCCCTCAAGTCAATCTTCTACATTACTGGTAAAAGTCCTTGGGGATCTTTGGGGAATGAGTTTTCTATAAGAATGTAAATTAATTTATTAACTAGAACGCTATAGATTGCCTTAGAGGGCTTCGTGGGAATGGCTACAGAGTTGCAAAAGATTATGATTCCTTTCTGCTGACAAAACCCTCCCAAGAGCTCTGGGGAGCTGTCGGAGCCCTCTCTAGATCCTCACAGGATTCCTTTGAAGGAACTGCACAGGATCTTTCAGGTCCACTGATGAGTCCTGGTCTTGAGAAGAGAAAACTTAGATGACCACCATCACCCTGATTGAGAGTGCAGCCTCCAACTCAGGAAGGTGTCCCGTCTGCAGGCTCCTCCCAGATGGCAGCGTCTCTGCTGCTCCATCTCTACAGCACAACTTGAGTTCATCACAGTAACTTGGCCCACGGAATATAATCCTTCTGTTGCTGTACCCACAGCCCCCCGCCACGGAGACCACAGCCCTGGCTCCTCAACAGGACCTCAGCCTTTATGAGGGATGTCTGCACGATTGCGCTGGCCTATCCCACCACCTAGGCATGCTCTTCTTGGTGGAGGAGACCAGAAAAAGGCAGTGCAGCCAGAGCCTCGCAGAGCAAATGGCTCCTCTCAGCTGCCACCCACACAATGTCCCTGCTGGGCCGCACTACTGCTGGGAGGACGAGGGCTGTGTGAATCCGAGAAGACAGGAGAGAATGCGGCAGCATCTGATGTGAATTTATCACAGGCTGCTGGCCGGGTGGGGTACAGCAAGGGGAAGGGGCCCGGAGTATTTAATGGGTCCTGCCACAACCCCACAGTTTGCCCCAAAGAGCCTTTTACAAATATAAAAGGACAGGGTCAAAAGTAAGCTGACCCCGGACAGAATGTACAATTATTAGAGAAGGGCTGGGTAGGAGCAGCTGCTGGAACCCCACGGGCTCCGCACTGGGCTTCCAGGAGTCAAAACATGAATAATCAACTCAAGATTGTTTTCTCCACCCCTCTCCACCCCTGCCCGCCTCCCCCACACCTTGGCCTCCTGTTTTGGGCAAGTCCTATTCTATTGCTACAGGAAGAGGCATAGCCTTCCCTAGCAGCTGCAATAATTGTGCTCCTATTGTACTGAAGACCTCCTCCTGGCCGCCCCCGACAAGTGGTCATTGTGAGTGCGAAGTGGGTGATTACACGCTTGGCCTGACGCTTTGGAGGACCCAGCTGCCTAAGCGCTGACACACGAGCGTGCAGAAGGCCAAGGAGGGGGCTGGCGAAGGTGGAGGCAAGGGGCGGGGGCCGGGCTGGGAGATGCGACTGGAGCGGCCAGACCTTTTGCATAAGTCAAGCCCAGAACAAATGGGGCTTTATCAGGCCTGGCTATGAGGGGTCTCATCTCTCTTTGAAGTGGAGCTGAGCATGGGGCCTAGCAGCTTTTCCTCCCTCGGACCAAGCAAACATCCTCCTTTGGATACGCTACATGCTCATTATCTCTGGCCCATTTAATGATTTTTGATTGAAGGGTGGCGGCTGTGATGCTGAGAATCGTTAGAGAGGCTCCAAGCGGCCAAGCTCATAAGAAAGGCTCTCCTTGTGTCCAGGCCTAAATTCAGAATTTCTGAACAGTGTGCGCTTGTTCTTAGAGGCAGATAAGGGCTGAGCGTGAAATTCTTAATTAAGCAATAAATAGAGAGTGGGGTGTCAGCAGATGTAGCCAGTAGTCATGGCAACGAGAATCACATGGGCTGGAGAGCCTGCGAGATGGAGGCCTCAGGCCTGGGCCTGACTGACAGCTGAAGAATCCTACAAAGCTTGTAAACCAGATTAATTAGCTGACTAATTATTTCATAGCGTTAATGTAACTAAAAAATAAAAATAGTTCACCAGGAACTGAGCTGTCCCTGGAAAAACACGGCCTGGAAAGAGGCTTTGCAAAGCGGCTCTAGGAAGCAGAGGTGGGCGCTGCCCGCAAGTCAGACTGAAGGAACAGGAAAATGGACTCACTGGGTGTGACGCCTGACTGAGAGATATAAACAAACACTTGTTCTACACGTCATGCCCAGTCCCAGGGTCGGCGTAGATGTTCTAGTTGAGAGAGGCCATTCCTAAGCGTGCACCCAGCCAACATGGCTGCTGCTAGTGGCCGTGGAGCTTACTTGGTAGGTAGCTCCTTGAGTTCTGCAAAGGCCACCCAAACCACTCTGCTTGAATGGTGTGTTTGAAGTGAGTGAAGTTGCCTTGTGCTGTGGGGACCAGTTTCTTACATGGCATTGGACTTCAGTGACGACAGCAATTACCATACTGTCCTTTGATTGTGGACCCCAAATGTCTTTCAAATGCTTGTTTAGAAAAGCAGAAGGAAAAGACCTGCAAGGTAGCTTAGCAGACGAAGTGCCTGCCTAGGCAAGCGCGGAGACCAGGGTTCCATCCCTGGCCACACGCTGTGCTGGTCCCACCCCCGGGGTGCACTGAGCCAGGGCCGAGTCTGGGCGTGGTGGTGTGCACCTATAATGCCAGCACTGGGGAGGCTGAAAACAGGAGGGCCACTATGAGCCCAAGCTGCATGGTGAGACCTAGACCAAATGCATAACATGAAAAACCAAAAAGCAAAAAGCAGAAGGAGACTTTCAGAAATGTTATCACATTGATATATTGAAATCAAGATACAAACATCATTAATCTTCTGGAGAAAAGAAAAACTCCAGAGAAATACTCTATTGGGCAAATTTTTTAGTACAGCAACATGCATGCTGATCATACTGTAATACATGGGAGTGTTTTGTACCACATTTTGAAGAGACAAGTGCATATTCTTAACCTCATTGTATAAATGAAACTATTGAGGCATGGAACAATGATAGTGCCTGGCCCTAGGTAAAGCGGCCAGCCTGCCTCTGATTAAAACCCTAAGCCCCGAGCACTGGCCATGAGTTCTGCAAAACCCCAGCCTTCCATAAAGGCATTTGCTGAACAAAGGCAAGACCTGCCTTCGTGGAAAAGAGAAACGCGAGGGTCAGACCATACACATGCGGCTTCTCTTTTCCTTGTCACTGCGGACCTGTGAGAAGTTTTCTGGTCCAACCCTGCCTCGCAGACCCCCGCCCCTCGCCCTGCTCGGTGGTGACGATGACTACTTAGTGGGCAGCACACCCTAGTGGAGGGGCTACGCAGGAGCTCGAGTGCCTGGGTCCTTATTTTCTCCGTTCTCATCTGGGTCTAAGTCGGTCAGGGATGGTAAATCACACAGGAAGCAGCCAACTGAGGAAGTGTAGATAATTGTGAATTTTGAAAAACCTTCCTATCCTCAGGGATGTGGCAGGCTTGCAAACAGTAACAACATGGTCCGCTTAGAAGTGGTCAGAAAAATGCAGGAAACATTGCCAGTCGTCAGTGAAGCAGCACTCTGAGTGAAGCAGCGGCTGGAAGAAAAAGCGGCACGCGCCAGGAAATCGGCACGTGATGCTGCGCGCCGGAGGAAGTCGCCCCGTTTCCCTGAAGTGCAAGGCGACTTCTCTAGACACAACTTTCCCCATGCCTTGCCAAGCCAGCGTAAGCCCACGTGTGCCTACTGTCTTGACCAGTTTTACGTAAATGATCCCAGTTCTAATGCTGTAAGTCACAATGTGTGAAGGAAACACTTAACTAAAGGCAACAATGTACCCAGCATGTCAAATAGAACAGGAATCCTGTGCCTTGGTGTGCAGCTAGGGCTCTAGCTACGATAGCCATCTCACTGTCATCACAGCATCTGAGGGTGCAGGCAGATGCACAGAAAGCAGGTGCGGGAACCGTCACCTTCCTATAGATTTCATGAACTTTAAACCAAGTATATGCACAAGTATAACTAAATCTACACAGCCCAGCATAGCTGTGTTGGGCACCATGGAAAAGCGGACGGTCCTCCATTCCTCCTGCCCTCAGCTCCCTCTGGGCCAGCCTGGAAGTGGGAGTAGACACGGTCTAGCCACTCTACTCTATCCAATGCTCAGAGTGTGACAAAGGTGCAAGCCACTGCTAGGAATCCACAAGGAAGAGTCTCCATTTATTAAATTCCAACCTCCTCTTACTCGTTGTTCCTTTTCCAAATCTTAGTCAGAGGTTGAGACATTAGATGTTGTAATACAAACAAGTTTTTAAATGAATACAAGCTTTCTACCTCATGAAAATGCCCAATGGCGATAGTCAATGCATAGCCTAGATCAGCACATATACACTTACAAATGCTTATCTATGTATGACTATCCGTGCACACAAATAGCTACCTACATACAGGTGTATCTAGACCATAAATGTATGTATTCATTTAAGGAAGACCAGGGGGCTTGCCGGTTGGCTCAGGTGTTTAAAGCTCTAGCTTGGGCAAACTCAGTCAGGCGCAGGGGACTGCAGTTCGATGCCCAACTCCACATGGCACACCAGACCCGTCCCTAAGGCAGCATGAGCCAGCCAAAAAACAAAACAAAACAAACAAACAAAAAAAAACACCCTCCCCCTCCATTTAAGAAAGACTGCTATGAACAGATGAAATATCTGCAGTTGCACTGTTTGTCTGTCTTTGTGTCCTAAATGTCTGCACACAGGGTGAGGCTTACTTGGATATTTGAATTAGCTTGAAGTTGATGAATAAAACCTGACCAATGAATTGAGTCAGGCTTTTCAGAAGTATGCTAAGTAACAGAACGAGAGCAATTAAGATAAAAATTTCTAGACTATATAGCAAGTGAACAGTCTTAAAGTTAATGGCCACTATTTGCTGTTACTTAATGGTTGCAGTTGGCATTAGTGGTAAATGGTCCCAACAATTTCTGTCCATCCTGAGGTTTTATAGCCTCAGCTTCCATTTGTGGATCTGCCAAAAAGACATAAAATGTGAATGGTACATTGCAGCACAAATGAAAAATACAACATTTGCTTTGGCAAAAACTTTACAAACATCAAGAAAACACCCAATTCTTCTGGCTGGTGATACTAAAACCTGGTAGTCCCGGGCCTCAAGCATCAGCCAAAACACATGGTCAGCGCAAGAGGGAGCGGCAGGAGCCCAGGATGGTGTCCAGCCCTGGGAGTGCAGAGGCCACGCCTGACTGGCAGGGACCGGATCCTGCTGTGATGGTATAGCGCCCTGCACTCAGTGAGGATCTATTAAAATTAACTCTCAACAAAACCATCATTTTGGACACCTGTCTTGTCTCTGTCCTACAGGACATCACAGGAAGCGACTAATCACACAGCAAGCTGAGGTCTGCGGGCACAGTCAGCCATGTGTCATGTAGTGCACTAGAGGTGCCAAAGGATTCAATGCTTATGAAGTGTTTCGCGGGACTAGGTTTCAGATCAAGATTTTAAAGGTTATCCTCCATGTGATTCTCCAACTCACGAGGTAGGTTCTTTCTTATATTTTTATTTTTAAATAGAATAAATAGTAAAAAAAAATTTGAGATGATATAGAATTTCACTAAACAAAATAATGGGAATTCAACCATGGTTGCTATATTGCATAATGTTGTCTTCAAATTAGTTGTTTTGCTAACCAAATATAAGTGTGCAAAATTGGTTTTAAAAAAGTTATAAGAAATTAAAAAGAAGAAAGTGCATTTAAGCATGAACTGCTCCTTTCAGTAGCCCACCAGAACTCGGCAGGACGGTTCTCAAGCTGTCTGTACATATGCGTGATCCCACGTCCCTTCCCTCTTTCTCTCTCCAGTCCTTCCCATACCCCAGTTGCCCCTTCCCGTTGAGCAGTTTCTCTCCATTTCACAATGTCTGTTGCACCTTCTAGATTCTATTTACTCTTTCAGGTTCTTAAACTATGAGCTAATACGATGTTTGTACATGTGCGTCTGATTATTTCACGTCTGAGTATCATCTCTATTTGCATCCATTTACCTATAAACCCCTCGAGTTTCTGAGATTTTTTTAATGGCTGAGTAATACTCCAGTGTGTAAAAACACAGTATCTTTTTTATCCACTTGACACAGCCTGTTTTAGCACCACGTTTGCATCGGAGGAGCTTAGACTCACTAGAAGAACACCTGTTTAATGTCCCCAACCTGGTAAGCCTTGGCATGGGGGTTAACTCCCCACAGTCGGATTTCAGAGCCCGCTCATTCCGTCACAATGCATGCTGTCTCCCTCCGCTCCTCACTTCGTAGCACAGTGCCCGGAATTCAAGCACGCACGCGGCTCCTGAGTCCGCGTCCTTATAGTGCGCTTCGCTTCGCTGGAAACTTACCTAGGTAGCTGAGCTGCCTCGACTGGCTGTTGAAAAACCAGTCACAGCCTTGGTCCTGGCCAGGAGAGGGAAGGGACAGAAGAGCCCGCCCCGCTCGACTTCCGCATCTCACGAGGACACGAGGGTAAGCTGGCAAGTCTGCGTGCACCAGCAGGAGGTAGTTCCCAGCAGAAAAGTTGTCGAAGGTTGCCGCGTACTTCAGGTGCAAGGGGGAAAAACATCATAACGCTCATTTAGTGAGGAATTCCCACCCCGACCGACCCCCAAGACCTGCCGAGCCCGGGGGACAGGCCTGAGGAACAGGCCCGCAGAGCAAGTGCGGTTTGCAGGGGGAGACTGGCCTGCCTGCGTCTATTTCATACTAAGTTTGTAACTAGGACTACGAAATCTGGGGTGTGCAGCGGAGAGCAGCCGTGAGGCTCTTCGTGTGGATCAGCTTCAATTAACACAGAAGAAAACCAGGACCCGGCTAGGGCCCCGGCGCGTCTTGGGGCAGACAGCCGGCAGGCCTGGAACCTCCCCAGTCTTCCCAGGGCGCACAGAGGCAGTGGGACAGGGGCTGGCCTGGCTGGCGCGTCGCAGCTGTCACCGCTGGAGCATCTGCGGCTCCCGAGCGCTCAGCTAACAGCCAGGGAAACTGAGGAAGGCGGGACTCGGTCACTCTGGAATCGGGAAAGCGGGGCACTGCGCAAGGTGTGCACCTCCAGAGGCGCAGCCTGCTTGCTGCACCGACACTCCCCTGACGTTCCCGGGCTGCAGGAGAGGAAAGGCGGGCAGGAGCGCGGGCAGGAGCCCTGCGAAGGAAGGATGGGCGCTTCTGCCGGCTCCTGTCACCGCAGCAGCCCGGCGGCGGCTCCTGCTCCCTGAGATGGAGGCAGAGATGGAGGAAAGAGCCGCACGGGAAGGACCTTAGGCAGCTTCCTCTCCCTCTGGCTTTTCAGAAAAAATGCATCCACTTTCGAAAGAGCTCTTGCTGTCCCTCCTGGCAGCCCCCAGCGCAGCCGGCCTTGGGCTCCCGCGCTCTGTACGCTCACCTTTCACCACCAGGTGGCAGTACGAAATGTACGAATGGAGGAAAATCATTTTTAAGCTTGTAATTTTAAAAACTTCAATTCTAGAGAATTCTTGGAAGCTCTCTCCAATTGAATTAGTAAATGTGATGCTTCAAGTGCAATTATTCTGCGTCCAAGATGGGATTTGGATCAACTAAATCTCATTTTCAGGGCACGTTTATCTCGCAAAAGACGCTGTTGATGCTTATCAGCATCTGAAGAAGCTAATATCTGCGAACACAACTACAAAGAAGGAGAGTAGGAGCCCTCACCGGGCCTGGGAGAGGCCAGGGAAGGGAGTCCTGGAGTCACCTGCAAGGGCCTGTTGAGGCGAGGGTCCGCGAATCGCAGAGCGTGAGTCTCCCGGCCCGGGAGTAGAGCCATCCAGCCGTAGCGGTTCGACAGTGTGTCGTGGACGTAATTGACGGTGGTTGTCTCATTTCTGCTGTCCGTGATGGTTAAATCGCAGGGCACATCAGGAACACTAGTTCTAGAGTGATTTAGAAAAAAGGACACGGTGTTGCAAAGTTAGTTGTCGTTCTAACCCTGATGAATCCCTGCTCCGTCACCTGCAGGCTTCCGTTCTTTCCTACACATCTGAGGCCCTCGGCTGTGTCTGTGGTGGGTTCAGCGATCACTGCACGGGTTAGGACAGTCTGGGGGGAAGCGGACATGGGCGCCTTGTATATAACACCGGCTGGTGGGCTGCAGGGACAATATTCTCATCTGAAGGTACAGTAAACATAACCTTAGTGCGTTCACATGAGCCATTCGTTTAACAAAGAAATGCGCATGGCTGGAATTTGGTCATATACCGAGTTGATCAGCAGCAGGAGACTTGTTACTTGTAGTAATTAGACATTCTGGTAGGGAGCAGTGACAGAAGCCCAGGACCTCCCAGGCTCCGATCCTTAGCCCCCAATCCAAGAGCCCCGCAGCCATGACCTCAGTGGCCCTCTCCATTCAAGGGTGGATCTGGGCAGTGAGCCGGCCCCTGTGCTGAGGGCTGCCCGATTCCCCCTGCTCAGCCACTACTCCATTTCTGTTTGCTGGGGGTTGTGTTTTTAAAATGACAGCCTGATCCTCAACCCGGAGGTGCTTTCTCCTGCCCTCGGGCATCCAGCAGGCCAGGGGTCGCACACGGAGGCACTCAGCTTGCGTTTCGTATGAGTGAAGGCTGCACAGAAACCCCAAAGGCTCCCACAGCTGTCTTCCTAAGCTTAATAAAGGGCTTTGAGAACTGTGTTGTAACACAGGGAGAAACTGAGGTGGATATGGCAGAAGCTTTACGGGTCTGCCAGTGTCATAAAGCAGATCTAGAGACATTGGCTCCAAGACCCTCCAGTTTGTCCTCCCCACTCTAGAAAGTGATTTTGAGGGCTTCACTCAAACACAGATTTAATCACAGGCTCAGACTCTAAAAGAGAGTCAAAGTGGACTAAAAAAAAAAAAAAGCAAAAGTTTAGAAAATTCAGTACATTCCAATGGTCTTTCTCCTTGTGGTTCAGTTTTTGAGAGAATCTAGCTGGCATTTTGCTGCAGGCAGATAAATTCTCAGTGCAGAAGAAAATGAGATGAAGGAGGAGGTGGAATATGTGTATATCCAATAAGTTAATTTATAATCCAGTGGCAGATTAAGAGGAGGAATAAAACTATTTCCGGGCAGGTTTTCCACATGTTGCCAGGGCGGCTGTGAGCCCCCAGGATTAAGCCTCTTCTGCCTCAGCCTACTGTACAGCCCGCATGTCGGGGCTGTGTCACCAAACCCAGCTACAAAAGGAAACTTTTAAACTGTTAACACATTGGCAAGTTAGAGGTAAAGGGGCAAAAGCTGAAATGGAGATCTGCACACGGGAGCGTGTGCAAACGTGAACAGGTTGCCGGCTCCATGTGAGCCTGGATTTCTTTTCTCTTCTCTCTCTCTCTCTCTCTCTCTCTCTCTCTCTCTCTCTCTCTGTGCCTCTGTCTCTGCCTCTGCCTCTGTCTCTCTCTGCCTCTGTCTCTGTCTCTCTCTCTCTCTG